>JAUZND010078601.1:0-16278 GCA_034780555.1 Coelogynopora nodosa | reverse complement strand
AGGTGAATTGACCGGCTCCCCTCCCCCCCCCCCCCCCCACCGACAGACGCTGTTCAAGCAGACGCCCTAGGACTACCAGGACCGACAGGCGATCAAGACGGCGGCCGATGCGATGCGCTCTGTGGCCACCAGTATCAACAAGGTGAAGGGCGACCTTGAAGACATGAATGCTATTGACCAGATACAGGCCAGGTACAGGCAGCGGCGGCGAGAGGAGAGACTTTTAATAAACTTTAATACCATTGTTATCATGCCCACCAAATATTCCCAGTGGTTATTTTAGAGGATGAATAATTCAAATTCCTATCTTCTCCCCTATCTATCCCACTTTTTCTTCCTCTGCTCAGTCTTTTCCCCTTTTTCCTACCCCTAACCGTATTTTCTATTGAAGGACGATTATAGGGAAAGTTCATATCCAATATAATCTTTTGGAATATTACCTCATTTTTCAATTTTATTTTATTAAAAACCTGGAAAAGTTATTGATTTTTGGAATTGGTTTTTAAAATCCGGGAAAGTTCTCTCTACTTTTAATAAATTGTACCCAATACAATGTATTCCTATTTTGAATGCAATATAGAATAACCAAAAAGAAAAGAAAATCCAGAGATTACGTAATTTTTTTATCGATTTGTTGCATTGTTGATGGTTGATGCAGACAATAAATATGAACATTTATGTTATATTGATATAATTAATATAGAATATAACATTATTCCTCAATAAATTATCATATTTTCTATTATTTTATTTTATATGTAAGGAATGTTTCAGTTTACACTATAATATAAAGTAAATAATTGATTTTATACAAAGTGTTCAATTTGTTTTTGTAGTTTTGTTCAGTTTACATACATCTTTCTATTCATTATATTATTTGTGTTTTATTCGTTTCGTATAAACAATTGAATTTTATGTTCTATGGCCAAGGTTGGATTAAAATGAGAACATTTCCAAGTATAATTTTTTATTCCTTTAAACACAATGTAAGGTGATATTTAAATGGAAGACCTGAAAAAGATTGCAATATTGACTTCAACATTTTGTGTGAATCCTTATAATTGTTTGCAATATAGACACGTATCGAGCGAATCATACCAAAATAAGTTGTGACAGAATACTATTCAAAAGCCTTAGAAAGTTCATTTTCAAATATATATATATATATATATATTTGAAAAGTAAAATGATTCATATTGATTGGAAGCATTGGGAAGTGTAAAAATCTCAGAAAACTCATTTTATCAGATTTCGATCCCATCCGCCCAATATTTATGCATTGTTTATTTTTAGCCCAATCAAGACTACAATTATGTTAATATTGCAATAAATATTAATCATTTAAAATATTTTATTATTCTAAATTTGTTTGATTTCAAAATAATAATTTGTTCGTGTATATAATAAATATTGTATAGCTAGTATACTATTTACATTTGAGCGGCAGTATAAAGTTTACCGCAAAAATATAAACTATTATTATATACATTATTTCAATAATTTTTTTATATAATTCGTATTTGTGTATTACACTTCTTATTATTTATTTTGACAATAATAATATTTTTAATTTTTTTTTATCAGATATTGATGTAAGTATATAATATACATGTTGGGTGATATTTATTAATGTAAAAAATATTGTTGATAGTTTTATTAAATGTTTATGCTAAACTTATGATCACAGCTGACCACGTCACTCATAAAATGTTGATAACATATAGTAAACTATATGCGCGCGCGCGATCATATCTTCATTTCATTCATTTCACTCTTCTCCTTCATTTATTTTGTATAACATTTAAATTACGTATTAGAATGAATATAAGTCACAATATCAGGATCACAATGTCAAATTCACCATGCAGTTAGGGTGGTGCAGTCAACTTTTATTTTCACAAAGTACACTGGAAATATACTTTATTAATATTATTATGAATTGCTTGAATTGTACTTTTTTTCCCTTCTTGGTTTCAGTATTTCCGGAATCCCCGTGGTAAGATAAGTGTTTCCGATTTATACTTTTAGTGTAATTGAGTTATTTATTAATCAAATTTAACTCAGCAATAAATGCATAATAGTGGTGTCTAATAGATCCGAGAATTATACCAATGCAATGTGAACTTCCTGGAAAAAATATTTTTTATGTCTCTATCAGGAATTACAAAACCTTGTACCCTTAATTTAATTAGAGTCATATTCTCATTTTAATATTCAAGTTATTATGATCCGCAAACCCAAAGTCTACATTTATTCTGAACAACAAAAGTTCATTTATTTTTTGTGCTGTTTCTGGCCACTTCAGATTTTTTGGTTTTATTTTATTCTTTATGAAAATTATTATTTTATTAAAAATTATCAATTTAATTGTACTTTTTCTAATCGCTGTTTTGCAGTAAATATGTTATTTAGTGGTAAATAAGCATACTTAATCGTAAAATAAGAAGAAAAAGTACAAAACGTACTTAATATATATTTTAGAAATGAGGAAACACTTAAAATTTTCATACAAACTACAAAAGTATGCTTAACGGTGGGGAGATTTAGATAGCGCTGATTCGTATTTTAGGACTCATTTCAGAGTTGATTCATGACCCATTTGCTGATGAGTCATAAAAAGGAAAAAGGCAGCGCTGATCAAATCTCATTACCGTCGAATATATTTGAATTATCTATTTAAAAGGTTTTATTTATTGTGACATTTTATTTCCATATATCACCATCTTCTGAAATCGCTTCGAACTAAAGCTTTGGCAAAGATTAAGAAGCTCAGCAGTGTGTCATCATATTATATGGAATAAGTGGCTTATCATTACAATTGTAACTTGTTTTAAATTTAGATCATAAGTATAAGTCAACTAAAAATAAACTGTCATTTAATATGGTTTGAAAATAAACAATTCGCTTATTTAATACAGTTGCCTCTTTGTTGATAAAATTTTCCTTTATGATTTCATTATAATAATAATACCTTTTTGATTCCACAATTAATATCATAATATAATATGATTAATAATACCATAATAACCACAATTCTGTCAAGAACAATCAAACTTGTCACTCTCAAATATAATAACACGTAAACTACTTTCTTTAAGTAAATAAACTGATTAATAAGCTTTCCGAGTACCTTTCATAAAAAAAGATATACGTTGAATCTGTATTGTGAAAATATGTCAGAACCAATTGTTTTACTAATTGGTTATATAATGTTTGCTGTGACAAATATTATGTAGGCCACGTATTTTTATTAAAAAATATATATAAGCTCATATTTCGGTTGTATTCTTTTGATTTTATTTTTAAAAAGTCGAATATTTGCTGAATTAGATTTCACACCTCTGTGTATTATATGTGTGTTATCGTTTTTGATATATTGTATATTGTTTTTTTTAAATATATGAGCACAATTATTCTCTCTCTACCTTCAGAGCACTTCGGAATAATTATTATTATATTTGCATTGATTAACTTCGGCCAGTATTAGTGTAGAATAAAAACGTAAATGTCAAATTTAATTAAAAAATGTGGTCTAGTGTATAAAAGTGGTGAAATTTAAGTCAATCATTTTAGATCAATTGATAAATAATGATGTGAAACTTTCAGTTTATTGATTTTATGTGCTATAACATTGAATGAAATGAAGCAATGGGTTACTAAAGTTGGTTTTTCTTCCTGTTAAAGAGATTGTTTTTGTTTATCTTTAATCAAATATATACTGGACACATTTAACGATTGATAAAGTAAAAATCGATTAACTAAAGCAGAATAGTTTTTATTTTATCGTATCCTTGACGGAATGTTGATCTATGTGGCCAATTTTGAGTTTGTTATGTCGTCTAATTATAATATTTGAGATTTTAGGGGCGAAAGTTAGCAGTATATTGACCAGCTACAATGAGGAGCGTTTATCAGGACCCCTTTCTTTTTAATATTGTGTTTTGAGAAATATTTCGTGATCAATTTTACATATTGTTACTTCTGAAATTATAATGGAGGAATCATGTCTGTCTCTTTCTAGTATTCATTTAGTTTTCGCCAAGTAATGCATTTCAGATGAGCTGAACAGCACATACTGAAGGAGAAAATGCTTATTTATCGCCTTTCCGAATTTACTTATTGAATTTTGCTGCCTCTGAATTGTTTACGATAAAAAGTTTTGCGTTTTAAATGACAATTCCTTAGTATTAATAGTTAACAACGCCAATATTTATAGAAAGAATATTCGATTACTTTACAGAAATATTGCTTCAATTTAAGTATAATGTTTTCTTATTCAAATTTGCCAATTATCAGATTAAACTAAATTATTTTCACAGCATTGGACTGAAGCGATCGGCATTAAAATTAATAATTAAATTGAATCATAATTAAAATGAACTACGTGTTTTTTAATTATTTAAATTTTAAACCTTGTTAACATATACTTGATTACAAAGGCATCCATGAATCTGGAGAAAGTGCTGCAAACACAATCCCCAAATACACAACCAAAACAAAAGTGCACAACCGCCAGACAGAATAATTGAACTGTTTAATCAATTAACATTTACTAATTTTACAGATAATATTCTAGACATAAAAAAGTGCTTGTTAAAGTCATTTACTGAAATTGGTTCAAAATCGATCGAGTCAGTGAGATGTAATAAAAATACAATTAACCGAATTTTTAATAATTCTCTCTCTCTCTCTCTATCAGTTTAACCGGTGGGTGTGATGAACTTGTTGGCGCTGCTTTCTCTTTCAGGAACTAGGTCGGCTATGTGATCATGGCCATCTGCGCATGGACGGTGAGATGAAAGTGGCTCCTGACGGAGACACCAAAAATAAACTCAGGTGAGAAGGAACTTTTTGCAGTTGTTGTCGTTCTATTGTTTGTCATTTAAAGGTTTTGTTTAACGAAAAGGTAATTAATTCTGAATTCATTTCGTCGATAATGTATAGATAACAAAGGTAAACTTGCAATGAGTATGTTTGTATATGTTAAAAAGTTTAATGAACTGAATAAATGTAGTAGACAAGGTGAAATTCAACCGCATACACTTTCTTGTAATATTTAGCTTTGGAAACATAACCATTACATACTATGATACTTTTAGTATTATCTAAACTTGTTAATCATTATCTCGAAAACTGATTGTAGTTGTTGAGCCTGCTTTTTATAAAATATTATTTTTATTTTAGATGAACACGGAATAGACATATTTTATAACGTTATGTTTAATGTAAACACCACATTTATATTTGAACAAAATTATTATGCTTTTACAAGCTTCCCAAATCTTAAAAACAAATATAGGAAATCTTAGAAAAAATCTTTAAAATATAAAAATTTGCAAATAAAGTTTTCTTAACAAATATTATGTGTGTGTTTTTAACCCTAATTACGCGTTAAACTAAAATAAGATTATATTATGATCATTATGTTAGTTCTAATAGTTTTTCACATATATATTTACGCGGTATGTATATCCATAATAATATAAAACCTAGATTATTATAAACTAATTAAATAAATGGCGATATTCCTTATATATATTTCCTTTTCGCTTAGACTATTTACAATTTTAAACTAATCTTAAAAACGATAATAATTTATTTGTTCAAAATATTTCATATACATATATTCATATTATTCATTAATATTTTCAGTTTTTAATGAAAATTTATTATTGTTTTTTTTATTTTTCTAATACTAATGGGGAATTAAAATAAATTTATTTCTAGACATACTTAACTATATATCATACAATTTTTGTCACCTTCAATAAAAGACATTTTATCAAATTGAAACACATCGCTAGAGTAGAATAACGGGCCACAACATCACCATAGTAAATACCAGTCTATATAAAACTTGCTCCACACTTTTATCAACTTTTTGAGTCTGTACCAAAAACCGGTCACACGACAATACCGTGAGATGATTGGAGGTTTCTTACGACCCCGAGAACTACTTTGACATATAAAAGTCTGCCACAGATGGTTAACATATATGCTATAGTTATTTATATACAGAAAGTAATACGCAAATACAATATATTTGTATGTGGACATTATCAAAAAGTGAATTAACTATAATTTTCTAGAAGACATTGAATTAATTTATCCAGATTAATTGTCAAGACTTCCTGTCTCTGTATAAATATTATTGCTTTTGTGATAAAAAATAATGTCCGTGAGATCCGAAACTAATATATTCGAAAACTTAGTTTGGAACGGAACTCATGTCGATGCCTGCAGCGATAAACGTAATATTTTACTCCTAGACAATAAATAATCTGCCACTTTATGTCAGATAATATGTTTCTGAAAATAGAGAAAATCCGGTCAATATAACCGGGTTGGTGAATTCTTTCTATTCTGAGAATAATATATAGATGCTATTGACTTTAATATGCCTTATGCAATCATTACACTTATCAGAATTAAATCAAATATCGATATACAGTATATATATCATGTCACGGAGAAAAGCAATATAAACCTCAGAATCTACCGTACCATCGACAATAGAAAAGAAATATTCCATACCAGAGTTAAGGGTAGATTTCTATAATACAAATTCATTGAACTTTTCGATTTTTAATTTCTTTGGATAAAAACGCGGTTTTCTGTAGAACAGCCTATAATTGAAAGAAAAGTCATTAAAATTTAAAAAATATATTTTATCAGATATTTACCATTTCATATGTCATGCAATATTCAAACTAAATGTGCTATTTTTTTAACTGAAAGCATTAATTACTCGGCCAAATTATGTAATAATTATAATAATGTCTATTTACAAAACATAATTTCTAGTAAGAGGTTAAATTTGTACCTAGAAAGCTATTTACATTACTTTCATATTAAATATTTATATTTTCCACCACAACAATAACCTATCTGTTGTGCTCCATTTTATGTTCTCAATTTGAATTAGTTATTCATGCAGTTCAATGAGTTTTATGAAGTTCAGCTTTCAACGTCATACTGATATATTCATAATATAATATGTTATATAGAAAACACGACCCAGGAAAATGTCGAGCTCATGTGTCGAAGCAAACAATGCAGAAAGTATTCAGTCACTATTGATCGAATACTTGATGAATTATATTTGCTGAGACATGTGTGAGCTTGAAATGTTTTTCGGCTAGTGTTCTGCGTTAACTATTGAAGTTTTCTGGAAATTATACTCACTAAACACATATATATGTACATACATTCCTAAATGTATAAAATATAAGGGCGCTCTAGCTCAGTTTAAGAAATCTATACCAATTAGGTATGTGTAAAGCATGTTGATACATTGTTAACTGAAAGTAGTTATGGTTGTATTATGTACTAAATAGATGTGAATATACTTTTATATGTATACCTATACGCGTTCTTAGTTGCATTAATATGTTACTACTATTCTATATAAAATCTTTTACACTGAATTTAAATTATCGCGGGTCTCCTATCATTTATTTCGCAAATTATATATTTTATTTTTGATATATTTATTACCAGTTGGAAAAATGTTTCCTCAAAATTAATTGTCTGTATTTTTCGTTTTAAGTGTCAATGTTTGTCGTTAGTATGTAGCCTTATTTTTATTGATGCTTAGGAACCTCAGTGGCGTGTTTAAATCAATGTTAGCATGTGCAACCGTTACACTTCCCATGATAAACAACTAAACTAGTTGATAGTAGAAGAGCATTTTATGCTTCACTATTATGTAAATGTCGCGAGAAAAAAAATTATTTTAGAAATGATGCTGTCATTACATTTGAACCACTGCACTGATTGAATAAGTAAATGCAATAAAGTAAGGACCATAATATGGACGTCCCATTTTGTTGGTTTTATGTTTTTATTATGACCTTAGACTAACCAGAGAGTAGATATTTCAAACTATTTAATTTTCAGATATTAACACTTTAAGTGTGTCTATATAATGATAATAAATAATTCCTGATAATTTAGAAAGTTGTTAAAACTTATCGAAATAGTATGTGTCTAATTATAGTGTGTGAAGTAATTTAATCACTCAAGCCTGTTGGTTTCGATGTCATAAATATACAAATGCAATAGTTGTTAAATTTCCCAATTTAAATTGCTAAATATATCTCACTAGATTGAAAAGAATTATGCATAATTATATGTAGGTACTTATAGACATATTTTTATTCAGAGTTAAAGATATCATAATTACACAAATATTTACACAAAAGCTGTTTACAATTTACCCTTCATTTAATATATCCGATACTTGTTTTAATCGTGTCTTACTTGGTTTGTTTTCGTATATAGACATACTAATATTATATGGCTTATTTAATTTGGTGAATGGTTTCAGAGACATTTGGTATTGTAAGATATAAGAAATTAAATAAATGATAAAATTAAATTAGTTAAACTAACCGCTACAGAGACGAAAAATGGAAATTATATTAATATGCTGAAAATAGATATTTCTCTCGTTCTTTTCCGCAGAATAGATTTTAATTTAATTATTCCGGAATGTTACTTTTTTATTCATTGGATTTATTGCGTGTGCCTTATGATCATAACATTTAAATTAAGGAAAATATATTTTTTAAAGGAATTCATATTTTTCAAATCTGTTTACCGACCTAAAATATAGTTCTGCTGAACAGCCGTGATATCAAATCGACATGAAGGTTTTACGTGACAGTGGGAAACTTTTCAATTAAGGGTTGAATTATCTTTGAATCAAAGTTGAACCAATGTTGAATTAACTAGCTTTATTGGTAATACCATATAACTCTATACTTGTTTGTATCCAGTAACAGACATGGCTTTAATACCTATATAATAGCCGTCTGAATCAAACAAACCAGCGTTTGAATACCGCGCGTTCTAATGCAATATAAAAAAAGTATTTTAAATAATTTATATAGCTTAGAGGATATGTAGAATTCCTATGCAAATAATATAAAAATACAGTTTGCTTTTATGGATTTGTGTGGGAAAATCATATAGTTTGTAATGACACGTTTACGTAATAAAAAAAACGTTTATGTAGATTAAAATGTAATTAATTTAATAAAACTACTTAATAGCTATTACCATATTCTTAAATTCTAGAAACAAACTATACATTAATTACATGTGATGTTTAAATTTTAGATATATCGGTTATAATGGTTTATTTTCTATTGCGTGATTTTATTGTACAAATGCATCATATTTATTTATAACTTTTCTATATGTTAATGGTGTGTTAAATAATATGTTTAATATTCGGACATACTTTTTTACATATAGCTAAGTAATATATACTTGGTATACATATTTTAATTTTTGTTTTTCAGACATCTTTTCTTGTTTGACAAGATTCTACTAATTTGTAAAAGCAAGGTAAATGTTTTAAAATTTTCTTTTTTTAAAATTTTTAAAAAGATTTTAATCGTTAATTCCTTAATCAAAGTAACAGCTTGTTGTGTCTTCCTAAACTTTTGTTCCAATTTATAAGGTTGGATGATTACGCAAATTGTACTTATTATTGCCGAGGAATATTTACATATATTGCCTTTTCATTATAGCTACATTTCATGAAGTAAGCCTTAAACAAATCCCGTATTTCCTATATTTAGAATTGCAGTCTATTTTGTTGTATTTTTCCAAAAGTTTAAATTTGACGATTGCTTTGTACTCTCGATTCCTCCCTTTTATATCATCCGTGACCGTCAAAGATTTTCAGAAGCACAAACTATATAGCTCTACATAGAAAACCCGTGGATTTGTACCAATTTAAAATTTATAAATGAAACAACACTGATGTTTTAATTAGTAATGATAGAATTCATTTAGAATTCTGTATATAGCCTATATTGAAATGTTTAACAATATCTCCTAGTATAAATTATGTATTGTATATGTATATGTGATCCTCCATATTAATTGCATATATTTAAAATAATCATGGAAACTGTAATAATAACTATATAGTCATAGAATACAATTCTAAAAATATGTTTTTTCATGTGGACGCTTTAGGTCATAATAAATTATTGTAATTTTATATATCCAGTTTAGATTTATAATTTTATTTTAATGATATATTAAACTGTTCATTAGTTTATTATCTGGAGTATATAGAAAGTAATGTACGTTTAACATCAGGATTTATGGGATATTTAATTTATTTCAGTCATTATTTGAATTAAACTTATTTAAATTTAAACGTGCGTTTTAAATGGGTAATACAAAAATACTTATCATGTACCCTTGATAAGTCAATGTATTGGGGAATTTATATATAAATTAACGATGATGAGATTGTCGCTGTATTAAATATGTTGTTTCATCTAATAAACAGATGATGCATTTTAATAACTTTTAATTGTTGTGACAGCTGTTAACTTTTGCTGAATTATGTAAAATATAAAATGCTAAATTAATTTTATATGTAAATATTTATGTTTACAATTCTTGAAACTGAATATTATAGTGTTAACAATCTGTTACACCAAACCTTTAGAAATAGAAACATTTCCGGTTATTATTTATTAAGATTCTTACAATGTATTCCACTTGGCATTTAATAATCGCGATATCTTGGCATGAAATGTCGAAATCTTTATTTTAAATTTGTTTTAAATCATATAAATTGACGTGATAATGTATATACATTGTATATCATTTTTTCCCTTTCCCGGAATTTGTTGTTATTGTAAAGTTGTTACTAACGCCTAACTTTTACATTAATTTTTTGCACCGAGATAACTTATTCGTGTATGAAAATCAGTTAGGTTATTGAGAATTTGATATTATTTTTTTTACATTCATCTGGATTTCATTAACAAATTGGAAATACAGTTAATGTTGAACTTTACAAATATTGTAACTATATTCTGCCTATAGTATAATCGATAGCCATATAATCCATTATTATATATTTACAGGTGTAGGCCCTATATTCATATATCTAACCAAACATTTTCAGTATCAGTTGGAAGTTTTCTGGCTGCATTTTTGACATTTAATGTATATGCTGAAAACAACGTGAAATACCACATCTCTCAGTGGAAATGAATTTAGTCGAATTAATGAAATTGAGGCTGTCGAATAATATTATACAGTATAGCTTATTATAATATTAAATACTTACATTTTGTGAAACGCTGTTTCCTTTTTACAGATGATCCATGTTTTGGATAACAAAGTATGTGCTATGTTAGACAGAAAGTATATTATAGTAATGGACTATTGTAGCATTAGCCCTTATTAAAGATTTATAATACTTTCATACTTGATTTCAGCTGACATGTTATGCATATTTTTATATTCAAAAATCTTATTATATTTCTTATATTCTATGTATTTAATGTGTTCCTACCTGGATTAGATTTTAATTAATTATTTACAATTCAATAATTAATGTTAATATTATTTCACAAATAAGTTTATCGCGTTGTTTAGTAAAGCTTAAAGGGTATTTCATACTAAGGTTTTTACACTAATTTGACCATATTAGTAACGTACAAAATTCAAACCCAAACTTTTCACCTTTTGAAGTGATCGCGTATATTTTAATTTTTTATTATTATTTAATTATATAATTATATAATTAAAAATTTATATATTAATATAATTATATAATATATTATTTATTATATAAATTATTTTATTTATTATTATTATATTTTTAATATTTTATTTTTTAATATTATATTTTTATTTGAAAAAAAATGTTATCGTAAATTTTTTTCAAATATAAAAAATATAAGATATTCAATAATGTGACACTAAATCAAATTAACATATTAATGAAAATCATACATACACAAAATAATTTAAGATTGTTATATATATATATATATAACAATCTTAAATTGTTGTAATTTAAATTTGTGTCACAGTATTGAATATCTTATATTTTTTATATTTGAAAAAATGTTGCGATAACATTTTTTTTTTTTTTTTAAATGTTGTACTATTGAAATTCCACTAATGCCATTCTATCAACTGCGGCAGCCAAGAAATTGTAATAGAAAAATCCTTTAAACTTATGTAAACACAAGCAAGTCCATATTTACGTACAATCCAAAGGTATCTTTTATTCTTACCTCAAGTATTATTTTTGGGTGCAACTTATAATTCTTATGTTGATTTTTTTGTGCTTATGTTTTATGTTTACTATCCGAAATACTGGTTTGCCTATTTAAAAATGTCTAAATATTGGAGTTCGTAATGTAGCATTATATTGACACTTAATTATGGTAACCATAGTAACTATATAGGAAGATATTATTACTATATAATCCAATTCAATAACCTGGTTATTTAAATTAAAACTACATTTTTAATTTTTCTCAAACTAAATATATATACATCTAAAATAAATTTCAAATAGTTTATCTTAGTTGTGTAGCATTATTTTATAACTACATTGCCAGTCACTGATGGAATTTTAAATAAATGAAAAGTAGTTTCTTATTAAACAGTAAATTATTGATGCGTTAATCAACATATATTTGTAATTCAAATAAAAAATAAACACAAATCTATGTAACATTTAAATCGTTTCCCCAGCTATAGTTTTTTTTCTTTAATTTATTTCCGAAATCGCGCTTTGCTCCTAATTTCATCTTTTCTTTATTTCCATTTCTCTGCATCTCTTATCTTCAAGACCGCATGTTTTTCGCATTGATTATAATTATTGCTTATTTTTTATCTCTTTTCAAATTTTTGCTCACTGAAAAGACCATCATTTGTATTATTAGAGAGGCTTTGTGTGGTATATACAATTCATTCACCGCCTAAATGTAATGATAGAATTTGATTGTTATTATATATTATTATTATTACTAAAATAAGATTGTGTGTTTGTCGGGGTTCACCTTTCAGGGCTCCAACTACACATTCATTACGTCCCTGAAGATGACCGCCTCTGAAGTTCAGGAAGTTCAAGTCACAACAAAGAAAGGAGATAAAGTATAAACATAGTAGTCTTTACTTACTTGTTTGATAGGTTTTCTATTTATTTTCAGACAGGGTAACAAGTATATATCTATCTATTCCCCTCTATCCTCACTGTTGTTACTTTCAGTTCAGTTTCGCATTCTCCTTCTTCATTGACGGTATTCGAAAGTGTACTTTCTTTACCAAGTCGCAGGAACTTCGGAACACCTGGATTAGTGCGATGCGGCTCGCTGAGTAAGTCAGTCTTCTTCTCTTCTAGGTCGGTTTATTTGGAAGACTGACAGTTCAACCGACACTCTACAATACCGGAATGTTGAAGTCCTTTAAAGATACACTTTGGTATCAAATAACGTGAAATTTGTCAAACTATTTCTGGTATTTTTTATTTGAAATAATTTATATTTTAAATATATATTTTTTTATTCATAGTTATTAGATATGCTGTTGATTTGAAACTTAAGTTACATTTTGTTTGAGAACACAAGCTATGCATTACTTGATTACCACTGGTCCGCTGGGAATAATTTATAATTTAATATGAACTGAGGTGTATCGTGTTATGTAATAACAAACCATATGTTTCGGGAATTTAACAGCCGAGACATTAATTTGTGAAAGTGAAGAAGATCTTTATTTATAATGTTAGACTTCTTTTTATCTATGAGAACCGTCGAACCTCTATACGAACACACTAATTCTGTGTTATATGAATATATATATATTTATATTCGACTGTTATGCATGAGGTTACATTATGTAGCTCCATCGTCAGAAACAATCATGAAATACAATAGTCAATATAAAAGTATATATAATATGTTTCAACAATACGTTTCAATGTATAAGGGTACATTTGGCGACATTCGTATGCCCAGTATCAAACTTGTTTTCATACCTTTAGTATTTACTGAGAAAACACTATACAAAATGAATAAGCGCACACAGACTGTTTACAACTGCAATGGTTACGAAGCTTTCTTTTATAAAAACGGTTTTAAATTGGAAAGAGATGGATGTAATCGGTATGTTCTTGGTGCATCAGTTTATTTGGTATTTTTAGACACCTTCACCTAAATATGCACTATATTATATTATTAATCATATTTCATGGCAGTGCTCAATTATTCCATTTGTTTGACCCTTTGACATCATTCACCGGTATGTACGGATGTACTCTGGTCTTAATTTTAATACAATAGAAGTAAATGAATAGAAATACAATAAATCTTGTTTATTGTAAAAACAAAATCTGTTTTCTAAATCCGAAGTTTATTTTTTTAATGTTGACGATCTAGTAGTAAAGACGTCCAGAGTTTAATATAATAATTAAAGATTGAAATAATATATTCATCAGTTTCATATGCAATCGCGGTAAATCCTTTTACCGAAAGTATTTTCACTAAGTTTAACCATTATTTATTTATTATGTCTAAATTTTCTGAAACAATTCGTTCGCGTTGTTAAGTGATGTCTGTTTTTCGCATTTTTTATGTTTTTTGTATTTTGGTATTTTTTATGGAGTGAAAGTAATATCTGACGATCTATGTTTGAATTACCATTTTCCAATCTGAATAGACAAATTATTTATATTTATGTCCACATATATATATTTAGCATTTTTGTATTAATTCGCAGGAAGTTTAATGTTAAATCTATTATTCATTTCCGTCTAATATACTATGTAATGCCACTAAATGGTCACATCATGTTTTTCCAATTTAAAATATTAATTTATGTGCTTCATCATGTACATTGTTTCCTATAAATGATAATGCATTAACTGTTTAAAAACGTATATTGATGCATGTAACATAAAATAAAACATAGCTTAATTTAGCTTTAGAAATTAGTATGGCAAATTAATGGTGTGTGCTAATTATTTATAGTACACTAAATGAGCAAATAAAAATGTCGCCATATTTACTGCACATTTACCCAATTTTAGTGACAATTATTTTAATGTAGCTAATGCTAATCGTTAATTTTTATGATAATTGATCCTATAACGTGATACTTTAATTAATAAAGAAAACTTTTTCTGCTCCGCAATCTCACGGCACATGTGTTTAATCGCCCAAGTATAAAAAGTTATCTGATCCTAGATTTTGTCTCCTATAATCTAATGCAATATTTTGTCAACGAAAACGATATATTGCAACTGACTAAACAAAGGTGTACTGTTTGCTTTTGTAATAATATTTTCACAAGCTATTAGAAAATTGTCCTGTTAAAGACTGCTTTTTGTGTGATAATTTTAACTGTAGATCGATAAAGGGCTTTTTTTTAATATAGACTATTAAATAAATTAGGATCTTTGGCAATGCTTTTAATAATTGGAAATTAAGTATTTTCTCTGATGATTTTACATATTATATATCGAAAGATAAACGATGTACACTTTTGTTTAGGCACGTAAAGTCTCTGATGTCACATAGCTATCCATAAATATGTCAAAAAGACATTTTCAATTAAATTACGTATTTGATAGTCACCTTATGATTACTACACATGTTACTACACACGTTACTACACATGTTACTACACATGTTACTACACATGCTACTACACATGTTACTACACACGTTACTACACATGTTACTACACACGTTACTACACATGATACTACACATGTTACTACACATGTTACTACACATGATACTACACATGTTACTACACATGATACTACACATGTTACTACACATGTTACTACACATGATACTACACACGTTACTACACATGTTACTACACATGATACTACACACGTTACTACACACGTTACTACACATGATACTACACATGTTACTACACATGATACTACACATGTTACTACACATGTTACTACACACGTTACTACACATGTTACTACACATGATACTACACATGTTACTACACATGTTACTACACATGTTATTACACATGTTACTACACATGTTACTACACATGCTACTACACATGCTACTACACATGATACTACACATGTTACTACACACGTTACTACACATGATACTACACATGTTACTACACATGATACTACACATGTTACTACACATGCTACTACACATGTCACTACTCATGTTACTACACATGTTATTACACATGATACTACACATGTTACTACACATGATACTACACATGTTACTACACATGATACTACACATGTTACTACACATGCCACTACACATGTTACTACACATGTTACTACACATGTTACTACACATGCTACTACACATGATACTACACATGATACTACACATGTTACTACACATGATACTACACATGTTACTACACATGTTACTACACATGTTACTACACATGATACTACACATGTTACTACACATGATACTACACATGTTACTA
>JAUZND010078590.1:0-16278 GCA_034780555.1 Coelogynopora nodosa | reverse complement strand
TTGATATTTGACTCTGGAATGAGTAAATATGTGTCGTCGGCATATTTGATGAACTGGTTATCAGCGTAGACTGGTTTAAGGTCGGAGGCCACAACTATGAAGGCTGGAGGACCAATGGCCGAACCTTGAATAACTCCAGCGTTGATTTTGGCTTCTTCTGATACAGAGTTGTTAGATATGGTTCTGTGTGTTCTCTTTGAGAAGAAGCTTAATAGCCAGTTGTATATTGTGTCTTCTATTTGGAGGTCTAATAATTTTTGGAATATTTTTGCGTGTCTCACCTTCTTTTTTTAAATTCAATTTTTAAAATTCATTTACGTATAACGCAGTGAATTGTTTTTCAATCATAGCATTATAAATGAAGATATAGGCAAAAACATGTATTTTAGCCCAATATTGCGGCTTTGGACCATGTTTGAAATTGAATTTGAAATTATTAAGTACTATATTATATCCGCCATTCTCACTAACCTATTTAGTTTTGAAACAATGATATAAATGAGTGTATTAAAGAGTTTTGTTCAAAACAATGTATTTGGTCCACTTTTGCGGCCCTGGACCATGTATATCCGATAAACTCCTAAATAGCAAAATTCAAACTCAACGTCCTTGATTTACTCGGAAATGATCTTGAAATATTTAAAATAAGTACAGAAAGTAACATTAATAAAAATATATAATTTCATTGTGGTAGCTGGTTGAGTTGGGGGTATAGGGTCAAGGGGTTTTTGGTATGGGGGTTTAGGAAGGAGTAAGAAGTGGGTTAAGGGGGCTAGGGGGGATCCACAGTCGACATAACTCATACTACTTATATTATAGTTGTTTTAACAGGTCTACTTTTGGGTGTTTCAACATGTCTTCTCTGGTCTCATTTGGTTTTTTAACACGTCTGAATAACTGGGTTAATTTGAAACGCCTCATGAAGTTATGTTGGACGAAATATACGACTTGCTAAGAGTCTCAAAAAATGAGTTGAGATAAGAAAAGTATAAAATATAATATATTTTTTAATTTTTAAAAAGGTAGTTGTACTCATTCTTAAACTGGTATCATATTATTAAAATATTTAATTTTAGGAATCAATATTAAAATTGTATTTTAACAGATACAAAACTTTTATTTTTTGTTATGTATCACTTTAAATTGTAATTCAGTTATATAATGAAATTATTTAGAACTAAACTATATAAAATAAATACACATAAAAATTGATTTATCTGTTATAATTAAAATATAAAAATTGTTAAATTATGTAGGCCTATAGTAACCAATTATATTTAATTATTTTATTTTCCAAATGCGGCTCAACTTTTATTGTGTTTCTTAATCAAAAAGATTATATATATAAAATTGTAAATTTCAAGAAAAGTTGCATTTTTAAAAACTAATATTACGAAAAATTACAAATATAATTTGTAGAAAATTACAAAATCCGCAATTTTTTGTTTATAATAAACTATATCAGAATTTTTAACTTTTTGTCCACTATATCTGAAATTTTATTTTTTTGTAATTTCTTTATTATAATATGAATAAATGCATTTTCGTTTCGTTGTGAAATTGTGATAACGTCATTTTTAAGGGTATTAATTAAAGAGTGACGATGTATGATTAGAGGTTAAAATATGTCAACGTTAACTTAGGCAGCTCCAATTTTATTTGTATGTTTAATAATTTTAAATCCATATAAACTAGATTTTTGACTAATTTTAGTGAATTAAACATGATTTAAGCATGCTGGACTTCCATAATGTTGGTATTATATTTACGCTTCTTATTCAAGCTATTATATGTTAAAAATATGTTAAACTATTTCATTAATGGCTTTATTGAACTTGTTCATATTAAATAACTGATTAACAAAATATACAAATAATTAATTAATTAATTACTTACTATATATTTTTTAACGATTAAAATAAAATAAATATATATATGTATATCCTAAATATACTGTATTCTATGCGTTTACAGCAACATCGATGCCTCATTTCACTGAAAAAAATTAGTTTATAATTTTATATAGTGTTTTACACAAAAAAAAAAAATTGAATTAAACACATTATTTTAATAAAATGTTGTCCGTTTCAGTATAATTCTGTTTTTTTATTGGCAAACGTACGTGTGAATACAAAATCCATTTAATGTGACTACAAAAATAACAGTTGTTTATTGTCGTTAAGACTAATCAATTTAGTCATTTTTCAATCAATTTCGTGATGTATAGAAGTGCACCACTTACATATATGCATACTTTTTTGAAAAAACGAATGGAAAAGTTAACTCAATAAGAATATATTATCAGGTGAATAATTTTTATCTAAAGCAACATTAAAAAAATGATACAGAATTACTTTTAACATTTCAAGTAAAATCTGATTATTAAAAAAACTCAATATGAATTTTGTGTTACAAACAAACATGGGTAATGATATAAATATAATTGTTTTTCATAGCAGAATTAACAGAATTATCGCAAGTTAAATACACATATATATACTTGAATATACATACTGCTCTATTCTACAAAATCAAAAATTACAAAAAATATTATTGGAAAAATATTCAACGAAATGTTACACCATATCTTGGAGCATTCAAATATATAATATTTCACATTTTAAAAACTTGTGTTATGTGGACGTAACAGTTTAAAATGTAAAAATGGTTATTTTCACCATATAATAGTTCTACTAAATTCAGCAGAAGCATATAACCAACAACATACAAAAACGTAGCGTAGGAGTAAAACTATTTTGTTTTCAAATTAATTCAAAAGTGCAATATATATAGGTATGTTAATACTTATTAAAGTAAATTATTCGAAGCGATCAACAGATCAAATGTTTCAATTTGAAAGAGAGGTAATTGCTTCAACAGTCTTCGTGGCTTCAGTGATCGTTTTAGTCTTTGATTTTGCCTTTCTGGTGGTAGGGGCGATTCCAGAAGCGTACACGGTTTTCGACGATCACAACATGAATGCAGCAAGCTGAAAAACACTGAATATTATTATTTATCATTGCTCGTATATCGTAGAGTATTTTGTAAATAATATAAAGCTTTGATCCGTATATTAAAACTTATATTTATCACGTTTTGGATGTATTTGTCATGTACCATATTGAATTTTAATGTGCTCATGGAATTAATAACATTACTACATATATTATACATTATATACTGTATATATTAACATATATTATATTTACTAACCTTTATGGTTTGCAGTGATATGTCGCCCATTTCTCAATGTGGTTTCTATTTTCACAAGCCCCGTACTGACCCTTCAAACATGAACTGCAATAACATTTCAGATTACGGAAAGCGATGAACCCTGTCTGGATTTTGACCTTATGCACCTAACGCCTTGAATTCCACAAACCAATCGTCCTAATCTTTCTGGACGATTTCTGTTTACGTCACTGTCTTTCAGATAGTAAAACATTTCCTTTTCAATTTCCGATCTTGATCAAAATCAAGGGCTTGATAATTTTTTAATGGTCTGTCATACATAAACTTACTTTAAGTAAATTGGACAACGTCTTTAGCAGACGTTAATATTAGATCGTTGTTAGACATAATGGTGTCCGTTATCAAACGCTTGACAACCCCGCCGAGACAGTCAGTTACATTTTTAAATTCACTTGTCTCACCGTAATTTGAGATCATTTCTTTTATACCAAAGTCTTGTCCTACAAAGGAAATATCACGGAGCGTACGTCGTAATTTGAACTGACCAGACCAGCCATCTGTGTATCTATGCTATCTGGTAATATCTTTTGCCTCTCTATCATAAAATTTACGCTGTAGGGCTGGCTCACTTAGAAGGAGCTTTATAACTGCTTTGAAGGCAGAACCAGCAGACTCAGTTGGATTGAGAAAACAGGAATAGGCTATACGGTTGAAGTTTGTGAACGACATATCCTACGATGTTTAGTATTGGCGGATTGCTATGAACGGGCGTGTTGTCAAAAATAGTGTTAATGTTATATTGTCAGCAAGAAGCATATAGACAGTTCTATCAAAAAAGCAGAGAATGTCTCTGGTGTCATAATTGACCGGTCCAATGTCATATGATCGATGACAAAGGCGGGTATGATTGCCTGTTCTCCTCGAACTGACCGGCTCTGTGTTCGCCTTGTCTAAACAATTTATTCCAAATTCAACAAGTAAGATGCAGTCGTTCTAGTTGTCCTTCCACAACAAACCCCTTTGGAAGAAAACGGCATTTTTATTATTCTCTGATGAATTCCAAACGAAGCGAACTTAATAATGTAGAGTTGACTGTCGAGAATAAATAAAATTGAAGTTACCGATAAAGGTAAGTGGTTGGCACGTCGAGCCAATTCATTATGTTGATCATATCTGCAGCAGCGTTTCTTGAGCATTGAGACTGCATGACTGTTTCTATAATTGCCTATCTAACTTCATCCGTCATTCTAATTGTACTCTCCCTCCGACCTCCTTGATTATGGGAAGCGATTTCTTTTGTGAGTCTGTACCACAAAAATAATTGAAAAAGAATCTTGTTCAGCCTGACCTGATTTGACAAGCCGTACCAGTCCCTTTTCGCTTCATAACAGAGAAATAGTCGCTCTCGATCTACTAGTGAAATGTGTTGGTGCGGATCACGAGTCATTGGAAAAATAAAACTGTGACTTAATGAAGACAGGCAAAATACAATGGACACGCAGTGGGTATCTAAAACCTATACAGCCCTCTCGTTTCTTAACATTTAAACTAGACCAAATAAATTTCACATCTATATATGGTTATATGACCACATATAGAAGTGTTCTCTTTCCCCTAAATTTGATTAGCATAAAAGCGTAGAGCAACAAAATCGATTGGAAAATAAATAAATTGATAACATCTTAACGTCAATAAAAAGTTAGTTCTGTTTTCTAGACATGCACACTAATTTGATTTCCGGTAGTACGTAGGTGTACGAAATTAATTGTCGAAATAAACGATAGACAGTCGTAAAACGCCAAGCGAATGAAATTAGTTACTAAAAAGTATATTATATACACAACATGTTATAATAATTTGGTAAATATTTTGTGTCGGCATAATATAAAGAAAGAAATAAAGAAACACTGAATTAAATTTATAATGCCAATATTTCGATACCAGTGTATCTTTTTCAAGGCAGGTGACAGAAGTGAGAAACAGTACAGATAAATAAATGTTAAATACAAAGAACTTGCTGGGAATCAATATACTAAGCCAATGAAAACGAATTAGGAAACACATTAATGAAGGAAACGCAGCAAAATACGACACAGGCAAAGTTTAACTAAACACACCTACAAAACGAATCTACACGGGAACAGACATACATAAAGAGAAATGAACAAGCTATTACAACTTATACACAGAGAACAATGTATCAGTACAGAAAAAGTAATTGACAGTACACAAGAATAATCAAGAATTGCGAACAGTAAAATAAATGGCTGCATGGTATGAAAGTATCACTACAATATCTTATAAGAGTGTTCTTTATGTTTTAAGTCAGTAAGCTTATACAATTTCAATTGTGAAATGTTACTATACTAGTATGTTTGGTATAATAACAGCGCTTATGAAACCTCACCGACTGTATTGTTGTATAAGTTTGTTATTTTACTTCATCTATACTTATTTAATAGTTTATTCAAATTCCATTCCTCGTACACAATAAATATTATATATTTACTCTTATTCATTCACAATGAAATTCCACAACAGGTTCGCAGTATATTTTTATGTATTTACTCATAATATATACCAATCACATTCTAGCCTAATAATACAAATAATCTTTGCAGAATAATTATTTTATGCATCAAATTAGTAATGCTCTCTAAGGTAGATGTACAAAATTAGCAAAGTTTGACTGTTGCATAATACATTATATTATTTATATTATGATGATCATATAACTCAAATGAAATCCTATTTTCTATCTTTTATATATTCCAATTTTTAACAGGACTTATATAAATTAATTGTTCACCATTTAGCAAAATTTAACAATTTGTCATACTTTATATTTGATTATATAATATACTTGGTGAACCACGAACTATAATTATAATCGATGCTTGCTAACTGTTTAAACTAATGGAACAAGATGTATAATTAGTAATTCTTTTAATGTATCGTCAATAAAATAAAACATATTGATTAGTTACTAAATATTATTGTAACAAAAAAATAATTTCAATTAAATAATAAAATTATCTCTATTATACAATTGATAAGCATAAAACAATGTAACCATTATCAGAATTAGAGGATGTAACCATTATCAGAACAAATAGTATGGACACATTTATCTAATACCGATAGATCATTTAGAGCATTGTCTAGGTAACATTGTTAGTATAGAACGCTATTATTATTTTGTTACGTTATATTATTATATTATCTAATGAACGTTATATTATTATGAGAAATAAATTTTGTTATTTGTATGATAATATAGGTAATTTTAACTTCGTTTAATATTACAACGTTTTAGTCTATTTGAAATAAAAGCTAAATATCAGTCCTTGTCATAATTTTTATCCTGACGAATGACACATTACATGACACAATATTACATATAATATACAATGTTGTTCATATGACGCAGCAGCTTATGTTTTATGCGAAAGATTTAAAACAGGTCATTGTTTAACTAAGAGTAAATATCTATTAATCATATTACAAATAGTATTATGTCATATTATAACGAAAAAGCAGCATTTTTATATTCAATTTATGTAAACTACAAAAATCTTGAATCTGGAAAATCTAATTATATAAATATTTACTGATGGTGTCATACTTGCTACCTACGAAATTATGTTTATATAGAAAAATGATCAAATGGTTTTTGTGTTTCTCCAAAAATCGCCATATTTAGACTAAGTAGTAATGGTCATCATATATTCTAAACATCGCCAGGCTCAAATATGTTTACAAAATATGAAAACTTGTTAAAAAATCTACTTCGTACTCAAAATTTAACAAAAAACATATTTGGAAAAGCATGTCTGCACTTTCATTCAAGTCTCGTAATTCTAGTCAACATGAGCTACCTATAAAGAAGTGATAAAATGTCGGGCATTCGAAAAGAATCTTTATTTGTCGCTGCCATAAGTTTTTGTGTAGTCGAGTTGAATTCATTAAATACTTATCCGATAAGGAAGTTAGTTAAATTATGTCGCAGTCACAAATGTGAATCGATCACAAAATTTAATGAAATGTTCAATTTGAAGAACACTATTGGTTTAGAACAATATCCTAATTTTCAAAAATATAGGTCAAAATCCTACTTTGCGTGCAACCTTACTCAGCTGATGTGAAGCAAGGATTTTCAACAAACTCTCGTTTATTGACCAACGAAAGGAACAGCATGCCCTAATGTCTCCTGAAGGACTTAAGACGAATCAATAGTCACTTGAATAATATTGGTGGCTGCACACTAATGGTGATCACCGAGGAGTTTTGTGAGCTAGTGGTTAACTCCAAAGAGACCATTAATGAAAGAAAAGAAATTAAACGTTTGTTAAAGGAGCAAAATGCCAAAATTGGCGAATACCAAAGTCCTCAAACAGATTCAATAGCAGAAATGCTTTACTGTGTGAGTCTTTCTCGGTTTATACTTCCTTACAGATAGCCTAAGGTCTGCTTCGTAAAGCTCAATTGCAAAGACAAAAATCAAAAACTTTAAGAAAAAGCTGTCAACAATTAATTAAAAAAATAAAGGTAATCACAACTGTTTCGTTGATGCTGACTCTACTGATTATATTGACTTTGAGAACAAATTATAAAAAAATTATTTTGAGGATTTTCAGCCCTCATCCTCTAAATGTCGAAAGGTTGAATATTAAATTACAGATTACTTAAAAAGTTAAATGATGGTTGTATTTATAAAAGCTTTTTGAATTTTTTTAAAAACTATGGTGAGTGAGCATATTTGTAATCTCTTGTTTCATGTTAATGCTTATTTTAGATGAGAATATGGTTTTTACATCATTTACAATAATCACCTTATCGACCACTTATAGTTTTGAATTATGAAAATACATGACTGTGACTTAGTGAAAATTGTATATGTATTCTGTGCATTATAAACTTTTTACGACTATTTTAGATCACTACTTGCTCCGCGCTTGATTTTACAGATATTAAGGGCCTATTCGTTTATTAAAAAACGTTCTTTAGGTGTAAGTACGTCCGTCGTTATTTAATAAAATTAAAACGGTCACCCTCAACAGCAGCTCACTCGGTCCAGGAGTCTGCAGCTGGGGCCCTCTTCCCTGCACCACAATCTGGACACCGGGCTTGACTATCTGGACCGTGTGATCCTGGAGCACGACGCTGCCACCATCCCCAGCAGTCGACTCTCGGTCGATCAGATTACAAGTGAGTGTTACGCCGTGTTATATGCGGGTTGGTGTCCATGATGACCAGGGAAAACTGACGAAAACTTGGGAATTAGCAATAGAACAGCTACAATTTTACTTTTTTTCGTCGTTTAATTAAATATATTATCAAATTAAAAAATTGACCGTTGTACATTCTTTTTTCTCTTTTTGTATATTATTTTGGTAACATTTTTAATCATATTTACAATTTTTTCAGAATGAGATTTTTTCACCTTTTTTTGTAAGCCATTATTTTTTTAATAGGGAGGCGGTGATAAAATCCGAGTTATTTAATGGACGTTACAAAAAGCCGCTGTATTTTCCATTTTTAAAAAACATTGTTTCAATGCATTTTAGTATTACATCCTCATATTTTATTGTATCTATTATCCCAATTCTTGTCGATTTGATTAGAACATTTTCTGGTATTTTTGTTCTTTTATTCTTGCTGTTGTGCGTGATTGACGCCAGGCTGTCATGACAGGTGCTGTTTTTCCAAAACACGGGACTAGCCCATGTCTTTGGCTTGCACCCATAGTGTGAAACGTTCTATTTAGCTATTGATGTCAATTAGATTAATTTTTAAACACCTTAAAAATCTAAAACATTTATAAATGATTCATAATCAAAATACAACTATGATTTTAAAAACTTTTCATTACAATGAAACATATATTTTAATATTAACAATAATAACAAACATTAACAAACAATAAACAAACAATAATAACAAACATTAAAACGCAAATGTCTATAATTAATAAAGGGTACATCATTTTAATAAATCAGTTTGTTTGCGTTTTTACAAAATATATAATATAGTATATGGTTATTGTTATGAATAAAAACTATTTTTAAATTTATACAAAAAAAGTGGCAAACAGCAACGAACACGATATATTTTAATCTGTATTTTATAATTTTTTGCCAGTTTATTACGTTTGTTTGTCACTATATTAATAGTTGATTATATTATTATACAACTATCAATTATTTTACTTGATTTTGTTAATTTTTTATAAATATGTTATGCTTAGTGGACGAATTTGCACTTAGATACTAGTTTCATTTCGTTTAATTATCTTAGTTTCATTAATAAGCATCTCAACACATCTTTTACAATCTCTACGCAACTGTTACTGCCCTCAAGGTACTTGACGATGCACTAATAATACTAATAAGGTACTTCATACAGCTTTTAGTTAGTAGTATGTTGCATAATTATTTGATAATCCCCTTCTTGTACTTCAATTCAAATCTATAATTATCTTGATTAGTGCTGGCTGTTTTAATTGTTGCTAATTTATGCTTTGCTTATTGATGTACCGATATGTGTATATAATAATGTACTGCGAAGATAAAGTAATTCTACACTGATTCTAACCCTTTTTCAACGTTATAGGTTTGAAGTACAGTAGCATTTAAAAATAAATAGCTCTATATTTGATTTTATGCGCGGAAAATAGTTTTTATGTGGTGGCGTGAATTTTGTTTTTATTGACCTGACCATTAGTTAGATAGTCCAGTCGCCTTTTAAAACATCAACGCATTGAAGTACTCCTTCAGTATTAATAGATGTGCAACCGTATGCACCAACCACGAATAAAAGTTATTCCTGGATTAAAAAATAAGATAAGATATTCCCTTTGCACAAACCACA
The DNA here is from genome assembly GCA_034780555.1 of Coelogynopora nodosa. Lineage (NCBI taxonomy): Eukaryota > Metazoa > Platyhelminthes > Proseriata > Coelogynoporidae > Coelogynopora > Coelogynopora nodosa. The sequence continues at coordinate 6,216 of JAUZND010078590.1, read as the reverse complement.
ATTAAAATTAATCCAGGATTATACTCTTCGTTATTCCCGAAATAGTTAGTCTGCATATGGTGCTGGTTTATGCGCTAGTTTTTCATTACCATTGTGATTCTTAATTAGGAAATACGATATATGGTGAATGGAGATGGGAGGAAGACAAATGTTGCATCGTCAATATCATGATACAAGGAACTTTGTCAACTGTTTAGATTTAAAAAATACATATAAATTCAGTTATTACATAATCGAGCCCAGTCTCCTAAATAATTAATTGAAATCATAACGTCAATTACTCATTACATTATGATTTTATGCAATGAGAACATTTCAAATGACTGAGTCAGATCTTTTTGGAATACAAAGTTCACAAAGTTACACAAATCAGATACTATACAGACTATTATATAATATACTGACATGAACTGTTGAACGTCTTCATATTATCACGTGTCTCGTTTTATTTTTCTCGCATTGTTTACTTATTATTATGTGTTACTATTTAGCACAGCTGTATTCATTTTTATTGGTTGGCATCAAGTTACGCTTCGCTTTATTCCGAGATTAACTATTCCAATATTAAAGTGCAATAATGGTGAATTCGAAATTTATTATTGGAATAGCTAACTCAAGATTAACGATATTCCTAGTTCATTTTATTCGTGGTTGATGCATACAGATGGTAATGTTTATGTTTTCTACTTTTCAGCTGAACTTAATCGACTGAAGCCACAGCTAGCCAGACAACTGAAGGAAATGTTAGTCCGTGTTGTATTCTTTGGTTTTAATTTTATGGTAAAATATGGTTAGTTAAGTAATTTGTAAAGCAGATATTATGTTAACTAGATTAAATCCTTCATTTCATGGAATAAGATATGTCGTTTTTTATTGTTGTGGGAAATTTTCGCTTTTTGTTTCAGATATTGATAATTATAAAGATACTGCGTTCAATACATGATCTGTCCATTATCGATAATAAATTATCATGAAGATGATAAGGTGTCTCTCCAAATTCCACCTATTCCACGGCTATAAACTATACAATACATATATAGCAAAGTCCGTGATGGGTTAGATGATGTTACATGAACTTTTTATGAATATTATCTGTACCTAATATTGAATATTACTAAACTTTTATTATTCTATATATTATTCTCTATAGTGTGTTATTAACTGTAATCCAGAAAAATATATAATTTGTTCATTACTTTCTTAATTAATGGATCCAATTAACATCTGATATTCATTCACTAAAAGAGTATGCACTCAGTGTGTCCGCAATCTGGTAAACTCAGCAGGAAAACCGGGAATATTTAGAAGAAAATCGGGATTGGGCTATATAAATATTTTTGTAAATTAGTGGCCTGTTTAATTGTTTCTATTTTTATGGATATAAATTGGTGAAATATCTACCTTTGGCGTTATTTAATTAGTGTATATATATCTAATTTGATGGTTTAATTTATAATATATCAGAATAGTTTGATCATAAATAATAGGGTCATACGATTATATACGTTTTGTTTAAAACAACCGGGAATCAAATAATATAGACAAATGGAGTTGGAATATGGAAAGGCCGCTGTCACGGTCACATAGATTGTAATAGAATGTCAAATAGATTACAGACATTGTAACATAAATGTTGATGATAATAATGGTTTATTATTGACCGATCGAAATTATATCCCGTTTTGTTTAGTTGCAATTAGAAAAATAGTTGAACATTTAAATGTAAATGTTATATTCAATATTTTTCAGAAAACTACTTCATCAGTACAAACGGGACTCCAAAATTCTAAATATTGACGAACTCTCCGCTCTAGACAAGAAGATTGACGCCGTTTCTCGCACCATGGTTGCTGTTGAAGATAGGATTCTAACACTAGACGCCCAGCTTCTCAATATATCATTTCTTTGAATATTAGTTTTGTATCATAATTTTATTTACTGTTTTTTTTATATCAGTGCGTCTTGCTCACAAAAGCTTTGATCTAAACATTGGTTTGTCTAGACCTGATTTGTTTTAAATAAGTTGTTTGTTATCTATACTTTCAATTAATAAATATTAGTTTTATTAATGCTTAAAAGGCATTTTATTGTAAATATTAAAACCATTTTTACTTGTACATTATATTAGATAATTTCAATGTCTCGTTTACTTTAGTTTTTATATGTTTTATATGTTTTTACCTGTTACAATTGTCACAGTTAAAGATTAAAAAAGTAACTTAATTTTAACGACATGTTTTGTTGTCTTCAAACATTATAACTTTAATTGTTATAATGTTGTTACATATTCTGATAAATCTATAAATGTTTTGCAGTGAAGAAACGATTTATCGTAATTTATCGTAACCTTACACATTATCTGTTTATTTGTCACTTTTACTTTTGGTATATTTTTAAGTTTATATTTATACAATTTTCCAATGTTTTATGAAAAATCATTTTGGATGTAATCATTTCATAATGACGTTATTTAATAAAAATTCTAAAAATGTCTTTATTAATAAGTATTTTTCGTCGAATTTTAGTTTTTAAATGATTATAAATGAAAAAAATGAAAAACAGATTAAATTTTATATTTAGAAATCAACTAAGAAAAAAGATTATCTCACTACTTAAAATTTTGAAATTAGTGGTAAATTATAATATATTTCAATATTTATTAAAAATATAATAATCATAGCCGTGACATATGCAACAGGTAAAAACATGTGCGTAATTTAATCAATATAAACAAGTTACAGCTATATTGCTGATTACTCCGAGATTTCTCAGGAGTGACGTTGGTTAAACAATTCTAATTGAAAGTTGAACAAAGTCCATTTTAGCACGCTTAACTTTCTTAATTAGTTATAAATAATAAATTCCGCTTCTAATTTTACAATTTGATATGAGAAAAAGATGAAAGAATATTTAAAATAATATTTATTGTAGAATCAGAATTGTTTTATATTAAAGTGGTTTTAAATCCGTAAAATAAAAATTTCGTCTTTGGACAACACTGTTTGTTTATTTAAAGTTTAACTTTTTTAACATATATATTTATCAAATATGACTTAATACTATGTACTATTTTATATATCTTAAAATGTAATTACTGAGTTCAATTACTTTAGATAAAAAATAAATCAATATATTGAAAAGAAAAGTTGTAAATCCATATGTATACGTACATAATTATAACATACAGTTTTTAATCAGATAGTAGGCAGCCAATATTTTTTTAAATAATGATGAATTTATAGAGACCGTACGTTACCCTTGATTCGTTCACTCTTGATTGAACGAGTTTGACAGCTTGACCTATTTATGTACTTACTCCGAAAGAAATATTAATTTTTTAACATAGAAATAAGGATTTTTTAATGATTCATGAACTAATATACAAGGATCTCTCTCATATTAATAATAAATTGAAAAATATAAAAATTCAATCTACAAACCAAAGTTTAAAATTAATTTTTTATTCGAAATGTTTAACGAGCAGGTGGTTGAACAAAATCGTCATGGTAAAACATATATTGTAGGAGACATTATTTACAATATCACATTTAGTGGTTATACGCATAATTTTCGATTAGAATGAGAAAATGCTGACTATCGCTTAGAAATCCATTTCAAACTTCTTTTTTTGCCTATGACTTCAAATCGATTCATCTCTTTTATTTTATTGAACAGAAGTAATGGCAGTCTAAACCAAATTAAACGAGATATTGATATGGCTTATTGTATATAATTATGTTGTAATTGTAAAATGTTGATATAATTTTGTTTCAGTAATGAACAATTTATTTCAAATTACAGTCATGCTAGCTATTTTTAATGATATTTTCGCCTTATGTTAACGTTTTGTATATATACAATATATATATATGAAAAAAAACATTTCTGTGGTCTTTTATTTAATATTTTTATTGTATCTACATTATTTTATTATATTTATTAACATTAATTTACTGTGTTCACTGTGAATATTCCATTTGAAATTTTTTATTTTAAGAAATAGATTTTATTGTCAATATTTGTTCACTAAAATTTATGGAAATGCTTTGAATTCTATATTTATTTTATTCTAAAATATCATCATTTTGTAAAAAATATTGTATGCTACAGTTAAAAATAACTATAAATGTATTAGTCTAGTAACACTTACATATAACCAAACTACGTATAAGATATTTAAACTGAGAAATCATTTTGTATCTCGAATATGGCAACAAAATGGAGTGATTTCAACGTGGCGGTCACAGATATCCCATTTATTTATTAATTAAAAAATTAAGCTCGAAATGCGTCATTAAAACATAACATAAATACCTCTTTGAAATAATAGAAATACGGTATAATCCGGTTATAACAGCACTCGCTTATAACAAGCAAATGTTTTGGTCCCTACACAATTACTCCTCTATAACAAGTAAACCTTATTTTTACTATATGCAGCTAACATAATTTTTTTAGTAATTTTGAGACAATTTCTATATCCGTACATACCACCGATTTCAATAACAGTTATCTTTAAAAGTCTATGGTACATACACATATATGTAGTTTTATATTTTTGAATAATAATAATTCTGGAACAATATATTATGTATTTTAATTACATTAATATGTACCTCAGATATAACAAGTACATTTTAACAGTTTATTCAATCTTGTTATTACCGGATTATACTGTATATACTATATATAAGCAATATTTGATAGCAGTTATATATTTTTCTGTAAGTACTATGATATAAGTCATTAATAGTACATTAGTTGCAATATTACTTGAAAATGTAACTTGAATGTAAATCGATAGCTAATCTTCCGAAGAAACTTTAGATATCCTATTTGAATACATTTTAAGCATAATTGATTTGTCGAAAGCATTGAGATATAAATACTATTTATTTCTCTATGGTTCGAAGAGACCATAACATTGGCTAATGACTGTAAATATAAATCATTCCTACTGGTGTAGGCTATTAATATATCGCTAGTTTGATTGGTATGATATGATATAAGAAACTGAAACATGGTCAGTATTTGATTTTTATATTTAGTAATGAAATGTATATAAAGTTACTTTTACAATTTCGCTAACAAATTTATATTTATTGTACATTCTAATTTTCATTTGAAACAGTAAATTTGAATCATTTTATACAATGTAAACAATATTGTTAGTCTTCTAATTTGAATTTTGTTGCATAACAATTTAATTATTTTTATTGTTATTCAAATCTCTTGTACAACAATATCAAAACAATGTACAACAAAATGTAACAGTTAATTCTATGTACAAATTAAAATATCTGTGGATTCAGATTACAGCCACAGGATTAAAATATTTAATATAATGTATTTGTATGATTAAATGATTTAAAATGAGTAACAACGGTTGCCCAACATCGTCAATCATTTTTCATATTGAATGTGCATCCTTCAAAATGTCCATGAAAGTTTATATTAACGTTACTGGAATCCGGTTTTGTGATACTGATGCATTGTTTTTGGTTATTAATTTCTTGACGCACTAGTACTTTGTTGCTGCCTCCAAAATGCAATCCCTCTGATAATTTTCTTTTTTGCCCATCTGTTCTATCTCGAATATAACGGTTAACACTTGCGGTGTTCTTATGTCCTGTTATGTTGCAAATATCTTCTGCCGAAAAGCCCCGTTCCTTTAGAGTAGAAATGACTGTTACACGAACGCAGTGGTTCGTGTATTCTTTGGATAGCCCTGCACTACGTGAAATTTGTTTCATGATATTACCCAATGTGGGTCTTCCTAAACAACGATTGTCACAATACCAGTTGGTTTCGTTCCAATTCTTTGTAGGAAATGGAAACAGTGAATCGTTTGAAATAGGTAATTTTTTCAAATATTTCTTTATTGCAACCAAGGGACAGGTATCAGGGTTTTCTACATCACCATAAATACGATATTTCTTTGGATCGGAATTCTCCTTAATATCAAGCGATATTTTGACATTTTTACTCAAAACGTTATGGTTTAATAGACAATATTCTTTTCCTTCAGAATCAATAGAAAATGAGAGAGAGTCCTTCTTCAATTGCGGCATTGTTTCCCGACCTCGAAGACCAAAATAGTAGACGAGATAAAACCACACTTGTTGTTGTAGAATTGTTGGAGAAGATCCCGAAAAATACTCTTGTAACTTGTCTATGTCACTAGGTTGGATTGCTTCATAGGAATTGTCTCTTCGA
>JAUZND010078579.1:0-16280 GCA_034780555.1 Coelogynopora nodosa | reverse complement strand
TTATTATTTCTGATTTATTTCTTTTCTTTCTATCTGGTGAGCTGATTTTGCCTGATGGTTCCAATCAATTTTATGTATCTATTTAGATAGACATCAGTTACATAAAAAAATATTTTAAAACAAAAATTGAAGAAGTTATATAATCCACATGTATGGTTATTTCACATATTTTTATTTAAGACATATAAATAATGAAAAGGTGTGTTGCTTTAAATATTATAAAAATAATTAATGTCATCAATTAATCATCAAATCTTAGAGAACAATATATAACAAATGATTATTTAAAATATATCCCATACGCCATATTATGCAGATTAAAATAATTTCAGAGTAGGCCAGGCCGTTACTTCAATTAATTATACATATATTAATTGAAGTATCTTTTTTATTATTTTGAATACATCAGCAATCTAAAATGTACAGCATGATGCAATGAATAACCGAAAAAAAGAGTTTAATTGTATTGTAATTATTTCATTAGAAAATTCCATTGAAACCAGACTAGAAAACTTTTAATTAAATTAAATGTATAACTATTTAATATTGTATATACATTTGTTATTGTTCTAGAATTATTTATAACTTACATTTTTGATAATTATACATTCATGATAAATAAAAAATGTACTCATGAGTTACATATAGGAGAATAGCTTGTTTAATTTAATAGCTTGTTAGTTTGAAAAGCCATTCTCCTAAATGTAACTCATGAGTAAATTTTTATATTAATTTAAATATTTTGTTTACCTCAATCAGACCTTTGGGACGATCTGCTGTCTGAATCTCATTAACATATTAAATTGTTTATTTTATATGTATAATGCACTAAATTTTGACAACAAGTTAAATTATAAATAGCTGCAGCTGGCACTAATTAAGATATAATTATTTTAAAAGAAATACAATTTATAAGGCGTATACATATTATTGATATATAATTTTATTTAAACAATTATTGTTTGCAATTTTTTATTTTAACTTGTTAATTGGCATAAATATTTATAAATCAGATAATTGATAGTAGGCGATATACGCCTATTGATTCCCTCATTATTGTATATGAAAGTTTAAGTGTAATTTCAAATTATTACTTTAATAAATATTTTAACAAACATAACACGTATCACTATTTTAAGGATGCTTTACAATTTAATAAATGGATATATATATAATATAATAATGGACGCCAAAATACTTACTTTAGTAGTTTTTATTATATAATTGACAATCAAACTACAACAATCAATCGTTTTCATTTATTATTTACACTAATAAACATTAGTTTATTGTAATGAGTACAAATAACTATTATATAGTTTTATAATAAATAATTATACATATAACTATAGCTATTTTCGAAACTAAAGAAACAAATACTAAATTGCAATCGTTTCAGTTATAATTTTTTTAATATTGCGTATTTCATTACATAAATTTGTGCAACCAAATAAATATCTAGCTGTTCAATTTTTAAAATCTATTTTATTATATATTATGTTGTGTTATGTTATAAATCAGACATGTTTCAAACATACGTTGATAAATATTTCTAATATATAAAAATGTATTAGGTTATATGTAATTTATTAAAATTTATATAACATTGTTAAATGTAGCATTAAGATTTTGTTAATTTGTGAGAAATTATTATAGCCAAGCAACTTTATGTATGACAGTCATATACATATTACTACATCATAAAAAACTATAATTCTATGATGACAACTAACAATTTTTAAAGTTATTATCATTTAATTTGTTTTAATCATGCAATTATTTATTTTGTCTGTTGCTAACAACATTCAGTTCATTCGATTGTTTTAAATCGTTAATTTTTTTAAAGTTTACTTACGACTACGTAATATAACTAATAATTATCATAAATTAATTAATTAAAAACTTTATTTATAATAGAACAAACCCTTTAATATATAGTAAATTGTTTTAATATATAGAGAATTATAAAAGTAATATGAAAACCTACAAGTATAAATCATCAAATAGTTTGTCTTTGTGTAAGAAATTTAAATATTTTTCTTCTTTGAAAAATACCAATTGATTTCTATTAAATTTACAGTAAATAACAGAAATAAACATGTACTGTTTTATATTATTTATTAATTATATATCAAAGTAAAAAAGCTTTTATAGTATTTATTAATATTGTTAGTATTAGTGTAAGTAATAGTAATACTAACAATATTAATAAATACTATAAAAGCTTTTTTACTTTGATATATAATTAGTAAATAATATAAAACAGTACATGTTTATTTCCTGTTTATGTTAATGTTTATTTTATGTTTATTTTATTTTATGTTTATTTACTGTAAATTTAGTACAAATCAATTGGTATTATTCACAGATGAAAAATATTTAAATTCCTAAGTCACTAATAATTGTATATATATTAATTATATAAGTTTTTATTGTCTATTTGACTATTCAACCAATTTTTTTTCAAGTTATTTATTTTTCATTAATATATATTATTAGTGTTAACAAAAATAAAGTTTAATGAATATTACTAATATAAATTAATAATATAAATTAATAATAAGCTTAGGCATTTTTAGGGAAAAAAGCTGGTTAAATAGTCTATTTGGCTTATATTTCACAGTATCAACTCCAATTTTTTCAGCTTATATTAATATAGGTATTTACAAAAATCATTTTTAACTCATATTAATAATATATAAAAATAATAATGAAATATGCCTTGGCATAGGAATTTCTGGCAAAAAAATAATGGTTAAATAGTCTATTTGACTATTCAACCATTGCTGTTTCAATAGCCACTGCAATAAGTTTAAGACTATACCATATGTGGTTAACCCAGAAAGCGACTATTGTATATTAATAAATAATAGTTTTTGCATGTTAAGTAACAGTTATCAAAAAAAAATTATGGATATTATCTATAATAGTATATATATAATAATATAATAATATAATAATATTATAATGTGTATATAATATATATAATGTTGATGACATTTAATTAACCCAGATATTATATAGATAAAACCTAATTGATTCTACTTACATAAATCTTGATACTGATATAAAGTATTAAAAAATCTGATATTACTTCCTAATAATTAAAGCTAACATTAATTATAAATATTCCTGAGAAAAAAACTGATACTATTAAATCTGTTTTTATCAAGTACTTTTTGCCTTTGTTATTATGATCAAACTTTATCTCTCATATGGGATCAGCTTGAAGTTTTTAAAAAATCAGCATAATATTTTTATATTATATTATATAAAATATACTTGAAGTATTAACATCAGATTTTATTAAATTGAAATTATGTTTTATAATATTTACCTGGCATCAGCCTTAGGTTTTTTAATCAAAATTTTATTCCAGGTATTTAACATCAGTATCAGCTTAAATGAAATTAAAAACTGATTATATCTATAACCTGTTTTTATATTATATATACTATATTTATTATAAATTTTAATTTTTTAAATATTTTTATATTAAAATAACTTTTAAATAATTATTTCATAATAAAACATAATGTTAATTACTAAATATCAGGAATATAGTTTGATTTATATAGAAAAGTCAAAATTCTATATAAAAACTAATTTTTTTAGTAGCAGGTTTTAACCCCGCATATACAATACTTAGCATCAGCTTTAAGTTTTTTTTAATTAGTATTAATCATATTCTATATCAGAAAAATAATGTCAGTATCAAGTTTGATTTAATTATTATCCGGTTTTATCTATAATAATTTTATTATAATATTTGTTGATAGAATAAAACCACAGGCATAAACAGAATTATAGGATTGTTTTAAATATATATTATTTAGTCAAATCACATAATAATATTTTAAAATTATTTAGATGATTTTATATTAATAAATTAAAAGAAATAGAAATTCCATTTGAATTAGTATAAATATTGTAAACATAAAAAATAGTAAACATGCTTAAATATTTAAAAAATAGTAACAATTCTTAAATATTAAAAGCTTAGCATAATATTTTAAAATTAATAATATATTTTAATGAAAATAAACAAAAAAGAATACTTAACACATTTTCCTCAACATTTTAAGCTAAACACATAATAACAAAATCAAAATTATGTTAAAAATTATTATTGTTATTTACTTATTAATTAGTTTATTCTAAATATATTAAATATATTATGTGTACCAATAATATATATATTTTATGATGTGATGTGATGACAATGTATAAAATTTAAAAAAATAATCTATATGGTAAAAAATATATTTATTTTCATGATATTGATTATGAATTATAGAATGAAGTAGATAACATAAAAATATTTTAAAACAGTTATTTAAAACAGTTATTTTTATAATCAATTTCACTAATTAATATGTTTATAAAAGGAAAAAAGCTGCAACTATAAATTAATAATGCTGAACATATTTTTTGATAAATTATAAAAGTCACTAGATGTATTTAATTTAAATTTAAATCTGAATAAGATTTATTTTTAGTATTGATAACATATTTTAAATGAATCCTACTATATACATATATGTGTTATTAAATTATTCTTTCATACATTAATATGTAAATTTTTACAGTCATTTTTTTAATGATACATTATTTATTAGTTACATTATATATTAGATATACTGACATATTATCTATCTCTTATTTACTATATTTTTTAGTTTTATATAGCTATTAATTATATTTGCACTAAAGCCATTGATACATTAAATTTATATATTATTTTCTAGTCTCCAGTAATATTTATATAAATTTATATGGATAAGTTATAACCTATTTATTTAGAGTCACCTGTTATATATGTTTTTATTTATATTTCAATATAAAACATTACAAATAACAGTATATTACATATTTAAATAAAATTATTTTTGAATTAAATAAATTTAATACTAAGATACCTGGATAAATGTTCTAATTAATTTCAACTATATCTTTCCTCTTTTAGAGTGATGTAGTACCATACATCAACTAAGTCTGCATAATCTATTGGTTTTAAATTTTTGTTTATTTTTGTTATTAACTACTTACATGAAGCAAATAGATACAATTATACTCCAAAAAATTAATGACATTGGCATTTTTGTCATCAGGCTTAACATTTTCTGTTTTTTCTCATTGCTAATTTTATAAATTTATTTAATGATAATTAAAAAATACAAAATAACTATTCTTAATGATATAAATGTAATTATAATTGAAGTATTAAACGTTACTAACAGTCATTCCAGTTATATAAATCTAAATAGTTTGTCTTTTTATAATTTAAAATGAATGCTTAAGACAATATTAGACCATCATAGTTTTTAAGATAATATAAAACATTTCATTGATATATACAGATATATATTAAATGTTCCATATATATACTGTGAATATTAGAAACTATACTTACTTTACATGAAAATACTCATAAACATAAATTGTGTAGTTTTTAATGTTGGATAATAGATTATGTTTTAGTGCGAATTTAATATAAACATAAAAATATGCATATACAATTACAATATATAACATGTTATTTACCGATTGGCATTTATATAAACATGTTAAATAACACGTATGAGAAATGATTAGTTTATTCTTTATTGTATTCTTAACTTAATTAATTTTATTCTTCATGTCTAAATATGTAATTATATAAAAAATCATTTTATTAAACACTTTCAGACGATATAAAATTGCACATATGTGGTCATTTAATGGTTTGCCCAAATATAACAGATGCAACAGATAAGCTCTTAAATTATTATAATATTAGTAAATTTATAGAAAATAGCACTTACATTTTAAAAATAACAATATTTATATTATCACGGCAGCAAACCAGATCCTTTCAACCAGGTGATCGCTGTTCTGGAGTACACCTTCAGCCCTTTTATATGATAAATAATTATTCAATATTTATAATATATTTATTTAACTTTTTGTAGTATCACTTTTATAAATTGAGATTTCTTTAATAATTAATCTTTAATAATTTCTTTATTATCCATAAATTAATATAATTAATTATAGCTCCTTTAATTTTTTAACATAAAAATTACAGTTTATAAAAAGGTGATAAATTGGTTTTCATGATTATATAATGTAATTAAATATTATTTAATTATTCATAATTACTGTTCATTAATTTTTTAATATATTGATTTTTTTAATTAAGAATAATTAGACATTATTTTTTAATCATAATGTTAAAGTAATTACTTAATTATTAATTTAAATATCTATGTAATCTATTGTTTTAAAATGCTTAACACACAAAGGTTGTACCATATACCACACAAAATTTCCGTTGAAAGTTATGACTATATATATTTATTATTATTATACTGTTATTTACTGATTATAAAAGTTAATATTTTATTATTTATTACTTTTAAATAATTTTACAACAATAAATATAAATGTTAACATTAATTCCACGATGTAATTATAACATTTTGATAATTTTACACATTTTAATACGTTCAGGTAATTACTAAAATATAATTTAGCTATGTACGATTACAAATCATAACTCACTGAATACTACGATATAATTGAACTTTTCCCAGATTTGTAAAGCATCCTAAAAATGCCACTGGCTGGAGGAATTGCACCTCCGGTTGTCACTCCACTGAGATCTTACTGCTGCAAGCGGTCCTCCAATCAGATTGACGTGGGCACATATTTGGAACTTGAGTCAGGTAATCACATATTGTGATAACTTATAATATAAATAGTTTTGCTTCACAGAAACTTTTTCTGGCCAATTTGCTACACACACTCACATTAATGTATACAGTGTAGGTTTAAAATGAGTATTTTCTATTAATAAAAAGAATTAATATCGACGATGAAAACAATAAGTTTTTTTTACTAATTATTCAACTTGACTATTCTTAATTATATTTACATTTAAAGATTGTGAAATTAATATAATTTAAATATTTTAGTAATATTATGTTTTGCTGTTTTTTTAGAATTAATATGTTTTTCACGATTTTATGATATGTAAGTTGTCAACATGTATTTAAAGTTAGTTAATTGTTTTCATGTTTGTTACATAAAAATGCGATTTTTGTTTTGTAAAATGATAATGTATCAACCTCTCCATGTATTGATCTTCAATTTCTATGTATTGATCTTCAGTGATATATATAATTAGCTACATTAATTTCACCACACTTCTTGTTATTGTAAGGTACGATTAATGATTAGAGTGCATACTTTCGTTCCTTAATTTTTATGGAAAAACTAACCGGATTAACAGAGGCATAATTGTATATATTCTGTCCAACACTTATTGTCCTCTCCTTGTCCCGATGTTTCGATATGTATTTTCTCTATACACGTACAGACTACTAAGTGTACCACTATCCACCACAGAATCGCCCAATGTAATCATCTACTTCACAACGGACGGCAGCAAACCGGACCCCTTCAACCGGGTGATCGCTGGTCGGGAGTACACCTTCCGCTACAAGGGCCCCTTCACGCTCAAGTCGGGCAAACGAACCCTCAAGGCTGTCGCAGTTCATAGGTTAGTTGCCACCACCGTGGTGGGGGGGAAGGTTGGTATACTTCTTCACAGTTCGTGTGAATCAATTAATATCCAACTGGGCCTTATAGCCGTGCACGTTAAAACCAGGGTAAAACTATACTGTGGACTGAGGAAAGTGTATTTAATATACAATTGTGCCTTATAGCCGTGCACGTTATAACCAGGGTAAAACTATACTGTGGACTGAGGAAAGTGTATTTTATATACAATTGTGCCTTATAGCCGTGCACGTTATAACCAGGGTAAAACTATACTGTGGACTGAGGAAAGTGTACTTTATATACAATTGTTCCTTATCCAGGAGGCTAACGAGATTATAGTCTACTTATCTTTAATTTAACATTTATTTACCGAATTAAATTGTATAAGATACAGGATAACAAGCCCTCCAAACTACAAGTACACGCCGCGGTATTTATATAATACAAATGGTTATCGATACACTTCCATCTATTCTACTTTGATTTCATCTCCAACAGGGTGACCAAAGTGGAGAGTCACGTGATCACGAAAACATTCTTCGTTGACGACGACATCGTGGGCTCGGACAGTGATGACGGTGGAATGTCAATTGTCAGCTACGACTCAGAAGAGGATTCAAGGAAGAAAAAGGTGCGTCCTTTTCATATGCTCGTATAGTGTATATTATGTGTAATAGTTAGAAAAGTTTTATGCTATATTACTTTGGCTATGAAATACTGCTTTTTTTCGTGGTTTTTGTTTAGTGGGGGGTGATGTAAACATCATTAGATTTTAATAAACATCTGCGAGGGACGTAATAAAAACTAATTCACCCGCCACGATATTTAAAATACATTCTGCCTTATAATTCAAGTTTATTAAAGTCTACATTACCTCCTTCTGCAAAATAATATTTTTCTTATTTCATTATAATCATATTTGAATGATACTGTTTTTTCTTAATCATTTTAATCACTGTTTTAAAATGTATCTGTTTATAGTTTAGAAAATACAGAAGCTATTTCAAGTATTATTTATAAAGTAAAATCCTAATTTTTTCACCAATTCTTTATCATATTTAGAATTAAGTAATTCATTGTTTTTTTCTTGGTTCCATTTTTTTGCTGAAGGATAAGAAGAAGAAGAAAAAATCCTCGGACGATGAAGTAAGTTTTCAAAAACTTTAATGTGCGAAATCAGCTTTTCATATTCCGGAAATTAAAATGTTTTGTATCAGAACTATACAAATATTGATTTTTGACAATACATCATGCTTACATATTTATTATATTTTTAAGTAGAATCTGTGAAATATATATACTGCTAAACCTGATTAGCATCAATTCAATTATTCACAAAATGTAACATTAGCACACAATTATGAATAGCGCCTTTAAATTTCACGAAATACTGTCCAATTCTGTAAATTCTATAGTCTGTCACATTGACCATCATGCGCACTTTAAATAGGAATGATAAAATATGTAAGAAGCATGTAACCAACCGGCCTTCTAATATCCCATGAGAATCCTTTGAAACACTCGAATTTAAAGATCTCCTTGAAAACCTTTAAAATTCATGAACATTTTATATTGAACCTTGAAAGCTACCTGTTTATCTGTGAACAAACTTGTTATAGTTTATGTAGCAATATTGTGTTATATTTATGTAATTTACTGATTGAATGTTTTACATTTAAATATCGATTTAAATATGGAAAATACCACTTGAAAATACTTTGAAAAGCCTTTGAATTCCGAACCTAGACAAATGTACACACCCTGGCCTGACTAGGTCATTACTCGTTTTATTGGTTGTTCCTTTAACCGGGCTGATTGTCTATCCCTGGAAACTCGGCTTTATGTGACCAAATGACGACCTGCTTCAGCCCCGTTTTAGTCAAGTTTGTGATCATTGTTCGCTGTACATATGCTCATTTTTGTTAAATAGACGAAAACCCAGATGACTTATAAAGTACTAGACTGATAATAAAATGTGTCTATGTCTTTTAGTGCCACTTTGACGGATAACGGGTTCTTAATAACTAAATTGCCATCAATGTATGTAACATAAGATTACTTCATCCCACGTGTGTATTTGTGTGATGTTAATACCAGTTGCGGCTGTGTTTAATAGCTATTGTTATTGTTCCAATTTACTTTCCAAATTTTCGATAAATGTTTATTATGCTTCTCTTTAAATGTTATTGTTAATGTAACAGCGCTTTCCTCCGAGAAAGGTTTCACTTTCGGTCACTCAAGTTGTGCATCATGTTCTTTAGAGGCAGGCTATTGTTGTGTATTATTGTTTAGTGACATTTATTTAACCCCACCGGTATATTGCATTACGTAAATTTTTGATTGTAGATCTAAACTTGTGCAATCAATAGAGCTCTCGTCGCCGCTTTGTGACAGTTTTGATAAAATAGTGTTTTGTAAAATGTCTGTTTTTGACGGTCTGGTTACTACTAATTATTGTGTCGTAGAAGTACTTCATTCAGACGGAAACTTGGTTATCATATTTTTTAAGTTTTATAACCCCAAACAAGGTTAATTCATTCTCCGTTTAGAAATATTTAACATAATCATTTGTTTGAAACATGTTATTGGAATAATAAAATTATACCTAGTCCGTTTAATATTTTTATATAGGAGGGATTCATAGATATTATTATTTAATTTTTTAAGGATAAAAAGAAGAAGAAATCGAAAGATTCAGATGACGACGTGAGCTCTCTCTCTATAACTGGTGTTATATTTTAATAAATATAGTTAAAAAGTATACACGTAGGTATACCTAACGTTTTCGTGGACTCACTGCAACTAATAAGTAAACATGACGGTTTGATACACTCATTGAAACACCAGATAAATAAATATCTGGTCTGTAAAACGCTTTGAAATGTTATTTCCAAATTGAAACTTTGTGATTCTAACTTCTCTATCATGCTGTTTTCTTATCTAAATATGGGTATATTATTTAACAAATTGTGAACATAATTTTGCATTATGTTTTATGCATTCAACAACCATTTATCCATGTTTCATTTTAAATTTTTGTTTTGGAAATATTTGTTTCAGTATCACGGTGTTTTCGCGTTTATTGAGAGTTTTTTTCGTGAATTTGTTTTAATTATTTTATGATATTTGAAAAATTGTATTCAAATCAATCCTAAATGCTAACAATAATTCTAACGGGTTTTAAACAAAAAGCTTTTAACTTTATTATAATACATAATAAATGCCTTACGCCAATCATTTAGTCCAGCTGTCATAATGGGATTAACATGTTATTTTTTCACTGTTAACAGAAAGATAAGAAAAAGAAGAAGTCAAAAAAAAGCTCAGATGATGAGGTGAGTTTCAAAATTCTGATCAGTTTCGGTCGTTTCAATTTACTTTTATTATCTATTTTAATTATATTTTTATGTAATGGCGTCATGAAACGGAAGAATCATTACCTTCCGATCTTGTCTGACACATTAAAAACGTATATTAATAAATAAAATTCCATGTTAATACCGCAAATATTTATTCGTTTTTTTATTGCAATTATTGTGAGTTTCAGACTATTTTTGTACTATATTATCCAGATCGATATAATTCATACAGCTTGCATCCTTTCGTTTATAAGTATCCACACGGAGTATACCTCATTCAATAGTGAAGTTCAATTTATTGTTAAATTATAAACTTTTTGATGGAAGTTATTTCTATGAAGTACACACAGTGAAATTAACTTATATATTATTTACGATCACTATAATTATACTGTTATAATATCGATGAAATTGATGTACAACACTAAACGAAATATAACACTTAAATTGTGGATGAGTTATTTAAGAGATTTATGTTAAATATATATTACACCATTTTCATATACGTATTGTATATCTTATAATTTGGGCATGTTTGTTTGTTTGCCATGTTGTGCAGGACATTCCACGACAGGTATCTCCTTAATTTTACTTTCCACATGTTTGCACCTATTTATATAACAATACATCACTTTGACATGGATATTTCCTCCATTTGTGAAAATATTTCTGCACCTTTCTACAGCCACAGAATGTGTGTGTTATGACAATATTGTCAATTCATAATTACAAAATTATATCGTCGTCGTCTGTCACTCATTTATTTTTTCCAATAAACATATTGGCTAAAAGTAACCGAACCCTAAATATTCACGATTAATGGTTGTCTTTGTCAGAATAATCACTGATTGATTGTTCCCATAGTTCAAATGTATTATTATAATATATACAAATATTGTAAACGATGTCCATTTCTTTATAAATCAGATTATAATTCATAATTTACTTTTGGCCCACCCTGTATATAAAAAATTATACATATAAAATTGGTATACTTTTAAAAATATGAATTCTCTATAATTAATAATACACAACTTAAAACAAAAATTGTCTGTCATACAGCTGTGAATATGTGAGCAGATTATACATGTTTTAAAAAGAGTAGTTTATAATAACCAAAAATAAACTAAATAAAATGTATTCTGACAGTAGAGAACGTATAAAAAATATTATTTCAAGCGTTACATAAACATGACTTAAAAATCGTTTTCCGTAATCTGGATATATATCAAATGAATATGAAATGTAATATTACTATACAACTATATATATACTAGAAGTACTACAACAAAGCCCTAAACAGATATTCGGTTTAATTTGCCTATAGAAAGATAAAAAGAAGAAAAAGAAGGATAGTGATAGTGATAGTTCTGGTGATGAAGTGAGTTAGATTGCTAATTTATTCAGCTAATTCTTCTTAATACTGGCTAATGTGATGGCGATTTATTTAACTAAAACTATCATGCTTTAAAGTATTTGTTTATAATTCTTGCAACATAAATTTAACATGAGTTTATAATAAATATACATATTTCATTAACAACTATTAGTTAGAAAGGTTTTTTTGCGTGTGTTATACTGATATTTATATTTTTAATAATTATAAATTTCATTTAATCGGTTAGAAATCAGTATAGAATAATGTATCGGTTTGAACAAAAATTGAATTAAATAAAATTACTTGAAAAGTTATATACAAATTATTCTTTTTAATACCAAAAATATCTGATTTATGCTAATTAGAGTCATAGATTTACGACTAAATAAATATTATCTATTTTAAAATAAAATAAAGTTATATTTATCCTATTAAACTAACAAGCATATAGTTAAAGTACATTAAATACATGGATAAGCAGACACTGATATTTTAGAGGAAAAATGATACTATCGGTTATAGATTAAACAACTTTTTGAGCTAAAATGCTCTTTTTATATTAAATATTGAATTAGTTATTGAGTCTAGATGTTTCGACACAAATGTTATAAACCACATTAACGGATGTCAAAATGTGTTCTGCATTCGACCCGTATATTAAATTAAATGATACGCAATGTTTAATATATATTTGTGACATAAAATAACTGTTATTATAAATCTGTACTATAATTTTATTGTTCCTGAAATAAGTGGTTTCATTTTTGATAGCTTAAATGTAAGTGTGTAATTATTTTAAATAGTATTTAAATTTAAAAATGTATTGATTTTAAATATTATTTTAATGCCATTTTGGTGTTTTTTTGCTTTGTCATTGATTTTGTGTTCATAATTAAAAATTATGGAAATAACATCAATTCACTTATTTCTATATGTTTTTTATTTTAATGTTGCATTTCATTATTGTCTTTACATCGACATTATTGTTTTACATCATCATTATTGTTTTACATCATCATTATTGTTTTACATCACCATTACTGTATTTATACCGTCATTGTTGTTTTGACTTCGTCATTATTGTTTGTGAATTAAAATTTATATTTTATTTTATTTTATTGTCATTATATTTATAATAATTATTTTATATCATATTGTGTTTTTATAACTTACAACGTATATATGCATAATTTTTTATAAATGTTCTATAAAATAATTTAAAAGGATTTAAAGTGAATAAAGGATTACTTTAAAGGATTAAAGTAAATAAAACCAAAAACATACTTAAGTTTTATATTCAATTTTAACTCTATAAGTATATTACTAATGGAAGATAATCATTTTTATACTAACATTTGTATTGTATTATTTATTTTCTTAATACAAATATATTTTCGTTTTCAATTTATTTAATATTAAAGACATTACATCTTTTCCTATTAACACACTGACATTCGTAAACTTTTATAAATTCGCTATAATTTATAGAAAGATAAAAAAAAGAAGAAAAAAAAGGATAAGGGTGGTTCAAAAGATGACGTGAGTTAATGAATAACTTATTTAGCTAACGCCTTCTAATATCGCCAAAAGTTACCAACAATCGCCATACGTAACCAACCCAACCAGCTTTTACACTGCATATTCAACATAGAAATTAACATAATTTTTAATAATTCAAATAAAAACTATTTTAATTCATTTTATTCAAAATATATTTAATAGTTTTCAAAATTTTGAAGTTATGTATTAATATATTTCTTACGTTTATATAAAATAATTTATTGCAATCTTTATGTTTTATGCGAAATCTAAACATTAATTTATGCAATAGCTTTGTAGATCATTTTAAATTGTTTTCATTCATCGTAATTCATTTAGTAATTTATTACGAGATAATGTTACTCATTGTTATAAATGTCAAAAATAATATGGGAAAATCTTTATCATAAAATGATTGTCAATATATTATTTAGAATCATAATTGTATCAACTTTCCCTAACACTTTCTTAAATATGAAACTTTTATATATTAAATAAATAGAAATAATTACAGTAACATTTAAATTATTTAACTATTAAAAATAAAATATAAGCTGAATTTTTAAATACATTTGTATTAATACATTATACACTATAGCGTTGCTGCTAATACATTTGCTGACTATAGTGTTGCTGCTAATATATTTGCTAACTAGTGTTGCTGCTAATATATTTCGGAAAAATAATATTTTATTTAATATCGTTATGGATTTAAATATTTGCAAAAATATATACTTATTTGTAGATCAATGTTTAAAGTTTTAAATTACATTTTATTGTAAACTATAGAAATTTTATGTTTTTTAAGTAATACATTTTAAACAGTCATTATTTTTTTATAATTGTCTAAAAAAACATATTTATAAATGTTGTTAGAAATATTTTATTTCTAATTTCTTGAAACAAGGATGATAAAAATATCTTTAATTTTAGAAGAAGGCAATTTCCGGATACGCCTGGGATCAATATGAATTCCCCCCAAGTGAGTGTTTACCCGTTTACATAGCTTTTCCTGAGTGTGTAATATTGTCAAATCTTTTGTTAGGTTGGATTGGAAACAAGTTTTGTCTATAGAACACTATTTTGGAGGTTGACTTTCTCCTACTTGCTTTTTTGTAGAACCGAATGATCACGGATTTGCAGCAACCAACCATTCAGGGACTCAAATCAATCTCTGGGGCGGGGCGCCTGGGATGGGCTGGCAGGTAAAAGTTTATTTATTTCGTTTATTATATTAAATTTTATTGTTATTCTTAATCCTATTAGACTAGTTTGCTTTTTGATAATCATTTTTACATTGACGTACTATTTTAATAATTTAATTATGATTGATTCATTCATTTAAAAATAATAATTTGAATATAATATAAGTATCGTTTGATAAATTTATAATTTTAAATTGATAATAGCAATAATATAACAGAAAATTCAGTTCAGTATTTAAAACATAATACGTTCCTTAGATAATATGATTTTCCTATGGATATAGTATTCCCTGGTTAGGCTGATTTTCAGAATTGATATTTTAATTGCATATTACGTGTAATTATATTTTAAATAATTAAATACCTCAATATACCAAACCGGTACTCATAGAAAAAAATCTCTGTTAAATATATAATTAATCGGATAATTTATCAAATATAACGATGATTAACTTAGTATAAAGCGTATTATAAGCGCTTAACTTGTGTTTATCCACACATACTCGTCGTATTGTTATGATAATTTGATGTCCATTGACGGTCCACCTTCCAGGTGAAGTCACCCGGCGACAACGTCTTCTCCGGCTCCTTTCCTGGCGGAGGAGGTGGACAGGACACGTCGAGCTCCATTAACCAGCAGCAGATGAACGCGATGGCCAATCAGCTCACTCAGGTAAAACGAGAATAGATATCCTAGTCGATGGGGCCACCTGAGTCATAAGACACTATACTACAGCATCCTGTATAACATCATCCTGAACTATGAGACTACATGATAGCGGTTGATAGGGGTTAGATAGATCATCGTATTGAATTCCGTTTTTGCATAAAATATTATTTAGTTTTATTGTATTACTTGTGAAGTATTATGGATAATAAAATTGTTAAAACAATTATTTTTATTTGGGATAATATATTATTTACACTTGTCTTTTTAAAAAAAATCCACTTAGTATTGTAATTAATATTTTTTAATTTGACATGTGTAATATACAGTCAGAGATACTCAATGAAATAACACACATTCTATCTAAGTATAGAGTACACACTACACACCTAAATTATCATAACCTACTAGTTGTTTATATTTCCAACAATCGAAAAAGCTATTTTCTTTCTTTTCTTTCACCCCCTCTCCCTTTCCCTCTCTCTTTTCCGCTCCCTTTTCTTCTCCTTCTCTCTCCCTCTCCCTCTCCCTCTCCCTCTCCCTCTCCCTCTCCCTCTCCCTCTCCCTCTCCCTCTCTCTCTCTCTCT
>JAUZND010078568.1:0-16280 GCA_034780555.1 Coelogynopora nodosa | reverse complement strand
AAAACAAAACACATTGTACGACAAAAAATATAATTTACAGGTTTATTTAAATTACAAAATATCATTACCTACTTTGTTTGTTGTTATGTGCCGTCGAGTCGTAGCCGACCGCTGGTGACAGTCACGGTAGCACTCCTCCAACCAATCCTGTTCCTTGCTGCCATCGTCATCTCGCTGACTCCAGCCTCCTTCACCTTCTCCACGAGCTCAAGCCATATTTTTCTTGGTCGTCCACGTCTTCTACTTCATCACTTAAAAATATTATTATCATGATAGAAGCATCAGGAAGCAATGCTGATATTATTTACAAAAAACACTAAATTCAACATTAACTTCACAGACAGAAAAACCAATTACAGTGTATTCTTATAAATTTGACACCCGTTTAATACCTCAGTGCACGAAATGACTGGCAACAACAGAAGAATCCGAAGTATTGTGGTAATATTGGGGTAAATATTAGAATAAATATGTAGTTTAGGATGGTGCAGCATGTCAACTATTGTTCCCGGTTTCTCCAGGTCACTCCCTTCCCTTATTACATGGGCATTGATTTATTATTGAATGTAATCCGGAGACAATTTGGCTAAAAACGTCGATAATTGCCTTTTTCAAGATTTTACAACATTTAAATTAACACGTAAAATAAGCGAGTGTTTTTAGATGTGCAAAGCACATAAAAAAACACTGAACATTTAACACTAAATGAAAAGGACTTTAATTAATTATTTTTTAATAATGATCTTCAAATCTGTATGATCTACACAATTGTATCACATTCAAGCACGGAATGTATTACTAAAGCATTACCATAGTGCAGTAAAAGGAACGCTATTTTTCTAAAACATAATATTTTGACAACTTTTATTTAACAATCCTTTATTCATAGATATGGATTGTTTGTTTATTCTTATACCGGGACTTCTTACAGGAAAGAGAGAAACAGGAATCTATTTTTATCTATGCCTTTATTAATAAAGTTGATTTCAATAAATCTATAATCCCGGCGATTCAAAAATATTGTTGACAATTAATTTTATAATACCAAGTATGTAAAAGTTAATTATTGATATTAATCCTGGCGATTCAAATTGTTAATAACAATTTTTCAATTAATAAAATTCAAATCAATACAGAAAGTTTCAATTCATATGCTACTATAATTATAAAATATATAATTCAAGTCACTACTGATAAACAGACAAATAAATTCTTTTATTGGTATATTTTTTACTCTGCAATAATAAAACAACACATATAAATATGTAGTTAATTTAAAAAACTGAATGATTTCAGAAATATCCGAAAACATATTAAATTTCCGAAAATATCTCAAATTTCCGAAAAATAGGATTTTAGAGGAGGGGAGCCCGGGCTCCCAGTGCTCCCCTCTGGCTACACCCCTGACCCTGACTTACCACGAGTTCCATATTCTCAAACACTTTCTTGAATGATGCATTGTCATCTTGATTTCATATGTTTTGAAATAAGTCTTTGATAGTTTCGTTCATTGCAAAACCTTGTATAATGTAGTCTGTGATCTACAGTTTTGAGGCTTCAATCCACAAGTTTCAAGAATTTTGATAACATTTGAGCACAGTTCTCTTCCAATGATACTCACAATTGATGTATTTGTTAAGCTTTTCTTTAGGTTTGCCATTTGAAATATACCGCAACACTAGTTAAATTTCAGTTAAACAATCAGTTAAATAAAATTTTTTAACCAAAGAATACAACGAATTTGAAAAAAAATTTTTATGAGGAATTCTAGGGGGGCATGCACTCTCCACGCTCCCACTTGGATCCGCCACTGTAACTATATGAACTATAAGTATAAAGCCAAGGTTGTATATATCATGTATTTAATTTTTTTCTTTCTTAAAAAGTACAATTTGTACAACAAACAATTAATTAGTAAAACACACTTATTTGTGAAATATTTAGGCTAAGTACATATTTAAAAATATGTTATTTATAGAATATACAAATTTAGGTAGTACTTAATATATTATAAAATAACTTATAAGTTAATATTAAATACTTTAACAGATTTTTGTTACATAAAATTATTTGAAATGTTGTTATTAATATGATATTATTTAGTCAGATAAATCCAAAAGTAAATCTGATACAAAATATATACATAATTTATAAGACATATATTTTTTTAGTTTATAAAGTTTAGATTTATTTTGTCACATACATTCACTAGAATATAATACTATTTGGATGATCCATACTGGTATTATGTCAGATAATTATTAATTAAAACTTTTCCTTATGAGCAAGTATATCTTGCTATTAATATTAGTTTGCCCAGTAGGTATTATAATAATGAAAAAATTGCTAATTTTGAATTTGAATCTTATTGAAAATGTTATATTCTAAAGTAATTAATTTAATCTGATCTCCCTAGTTGTATTTAGATACTATGTGATACACAGAGATAAGTTATAATAAATATAATATTTTAAGTATCATTCTTTAAGGAATGGCATATAATAATGTATGTTAAATATTTAAAAAATATTTCATTATTTAAAAAAAATAGTTTTTTTTAAATTGGAAAAACAATTACTTTCTGATCTGTTGTTATTTTATTCATTCTACAACTTTATATCTATTTATGTTAATCCGTTTTACTTTAAATAACACAGGTAAATAAGAATTATGTACATATTAAAAAGTTTACTTTTTGAAACTGTTATGTGTAAAATTTACAACTACTCATAAACATTTTTAAAAGTAAAAAAGATTAAGGGTCTGGCATATGTATTTTCATAAAATTTTGAATGTTTTACACAATAAACAGTCTAAAATAAGCCCTATTGATGACATTATTTTTCAAACCTTATTTTTTCACAAGTGATGTGCAGGTTCTTGATGGACTCTATATGTCTTTACCTGCACTGATATTAACACTTATACATTCCTATAGTTCAAAATAGATCCTAGGAGTGATCCTAAAATGTCAATTGGTTGTTATATGCAAAGTATATTATTTTAATGACACTGAAAATCACAAATACCATACTTTGTCTTTTATATTACAACAAATGTAAAGTATTATATTATTATAGTCTGTATACTAACTAAGTATTGAGTGACATGAACATAAATAATAAATGTAATAAAAATGGAGTTAAACAAAATATTGTACTGTATATCATTTATTTTATCACTCATACAATAATAATCTATGTAAGTCAAAACAAGTTGTAAGTTTAGTTTTATAAAAGAAAATATTTGAAAAGAAAACATATTGTATCCACATAAAAATAGCACATAATTCAATGTATTATTCAGTATCATAGCAATAGTAAACCAAAATATAAAACAAAAATATATACAAAATAATATAACCAGAAACTCATCAGTTGTGATAAGCCTAAGAAAGAATTCTCCATACACAAGTTTGGATTTCTCAGAAAGGCAGAGTAAAAATGTTGTGTTATTCTTTGCTGCCCTAATCAGTAAAAGCATTTCCAACATCTCCCAAGGTTGTTATCATTATTTGTGGGCTGGGCAGAATGGGTACTGAGAAGTTGGTTGCCCTGAACATGAAATGCCATGTTAGGATTTTCCAGGTTAGGATTTTCCTCTTAAAACCCATAAAAATACAATTAAATTGATAAATGATCTAATTTCATCTTCAAGTAAAACATTATTATATATTTTTCAAATAGGAAATGCCATGAAGTACAATATAAAGACTGCAGGTTTCTCATGTTAGAGCACACTCTTCTCAGGCACCATACAACTTAATACAATAATATTAGCAAATAATTAATTATAAAACACAATGCACCATGCAAAATACTAAAAAATTACATATATATACAAGTATATAAGCCATGGCACAGTGTTTGTGTCACCACTGCTTTAACATAATTTATTTTGGGCACTAATGCTGTGATACACATAAAACTATTATTATACATAAGCATTTTAAAAATTAACCTTAAATATAATTAAGACATTTTTGATTTAAACATATTTTAATTAAAATTACATTTGACATTTTAACACATTAAAACAAATAAAATTTCTGTGCTAAAATAGGACATTATAATATAATTAATAGTCATTTTTAAATACTGATTTATTAGTAGTCTATATATACAGTATATAATAGTTACCACAGAGGCATAGGGATCAATCCAGCTTTTTGTATATAGAGCATTCAAGTAGTATGATGCAGGAGGGTTATACATATTCTAGTAAATTATTGAATGAAAAACACACAATTGAACTTTAATTCATTAATACTAATTTAGTATAATAAATAAATAATTTGAATACTACATTAATAAATTTAGTATATTAGTGATGTGGTTTTATCATAAAATATAAATTTTATTAATATGTAGAAATAAATATAATAATAATGATATTTTTATGCTTTTATATATTAATAATACTTTTTTATTTATTCTACATGATTTTAAGTATAAAATTATTTTTGAGCAAAAAAGGGGTTGATCACTAACATCCTTCCTGGATCCATCACTGGTTACAGTAAATAACTGTATTTGAGTCATAACTAAAATATATTATATTTATAACTATTGTATTATAATGGCCTAAAAGATTTGTAGCCTCTATGATAATTTCTGGTTCTTCTGTTATATTCTTGTTTTGTGGTGGTGTTAAGGAATTGAATAAAATGTGTTTATTTACTATGATATAACTAAATATATAATTAAAAAATTACATTTATTTAAATAATATATTTATGATGTACAACAATAATCACCAATTATAGTCAATAGTATGTATGATATTATTTTTTTATATAATAGTGACAAAGTATTAAAAAAATAACATCAACAATGGCAGTAAAAGAAGTTTTTAGGAGGGAAATTTTAAGGGAAAATGAAAATTATGCATCAAGATAAATAGACATAATACATTAAAAAAATAATATCTAAAAATAGAAGAAGACAATTTTTTGCCCATGTCAAGGAATTTAGTAAAAATTTAAAAAAATGTTAGCCATCTGAATTTTAATAAATATATTAATATTATAGTAAACAATATATGGACAGGTTTTATGAACAAAATGACCCATACCATATTGTTAAGGAATTGTAAATAATAAATACTTTGGATAATTATAAAACATTGTTAATGTCAGCTTTGTATTTTTTTCTGTTCTGTTCCTATGTAATGTACATAAATATGTGCAGGTGAAATGAAAACATCAGATATCACTTACCAATCAATTGTTTCTAATCTATAAGAGATTTGTGTTTGGTTAGCCAAAAAGCAAATAATGTATGTAATGTAGTGTTACAATATATGATAACTGACAGCTTCTTGAAATGTTTTTTAATGGATTATATATTAAATGACATGCATCCCTTTCACCCTAACCAATCCTCACCCGAACAACCATGTATTTGACCTATTTGGATGATTATGATAAAATGATATATAGCAGCTCAAAAAAGCCAAGTAATGTATTATTATTTTCCCAAACAAAATAATAAATCTTTGTTTTGAAAAAATAAAGTGTATTGCTCATTTGTATAATTTTTATTAAAAGTTAATGTGTTATAATTCCAGTTATTTCTACTATTATCAAGTGACAACTAACTACTATGAGGAGATCCAATAAAATAAAAATCTTTCTAGTACTTGGAGAATTCAAATTATACATTTCACATATCATTTTATTACAATAATGTTATTACATCTGTGTTTGTTCTACATATATATAAATTTATGTCAATAATTAATTATTCAAAATCGGGATTAATAAACTAGTACATTTATTAAATATATTAGAATGTTCAATTTCCATTATTAATTTAATATGATTAATTGCTTTAAGATACTTGATTCCATAATGCATTTGTATTAATTATAACTGTACACATTCTTTGCAAACATTTTGATTTATGTAGGTAAAAAACTAAGTTAAACAAAATTATTTATATCAGAAATTATGTTTTTAATTTTTTTCCAATACTAGTGTTTTCATTTTTGTACTAGTTCATGATGCCCACAGAGTATTTTATACTGAGTGAGTGAGTATATTAACCTTATATTGGCTGATTCAATTGATTGATTAAATTGTTTATATTGGTTGTTTCCATTATTTAATTCACAATTGTAAATTTTATTCTGACTAAGTGATTAAGTATATTAGCCTTTCATAATAGGTTTATATTGATTGGCTTGGTGTTATTTAATTGGTGCAATTTTTATTAGAAAAATGATTGCAACATTTTTATCATAACTAATTATGTTGGTCACTATTTGTATAAATAAATAATATATGCATTAACTCAGGTATATAGTAATTACAATATGAAATTGGTGATTTTTAAAATACATTTTGACATCACGATTGAAATAAATAAGCTATTCGAAATTATGAGATTTTTTGTATGTTCATTCTTTTATAAATAATTTAGTTCAGTCATATTAATAGTTAATTTATATCCAATTAGAAGTACTTATGTTTGATATATAGTTCATTTATTTGCTGAGAGAAATTTTTTGTTAGTTATTTAAAAAAAAAAAAATAAGAGTTAGGTTTTCTCAAAGCGAAGAGATTTCATCGAAAATAAGAATACCATTTTCACCAGTATAACCTGGACCACTATAAGTTTTTTTCACTATACAAACTGTGATTGTCAATATAATTTTTTATTCTATTAAAATGTTATATATAATTTGTTAAAAAATGTTTTTGCATTTCTATTTATTTTCCATTATAACCAGATATAAAAGGATTCTAATTATACTTTTTGACAATTTCTTCAAAGTTGACTGAGTGCTTTTGCTTCTTCTGACTGAGTGAAGTTGTTGGTTTTACTGAGTGAAGTTGTTGGTTTTACTGAGTGAAGTTGTTCATCTGACTGAGTGAAGTTGTTCATCTGACTGAGTGAAGTTGTTTATCTGACTGAGTGAAGTTGTTGGTTTCACTGAGTGAAGTTGTTCATCTGACTGAGTGAAGTTGTTCATCTGACTGAGTGAAGTTGTTCATCTGACTGAATTTGAGTGAGTGAAATTGTTGATATATTTTACGTATCATATTTTTAATTTATGTCTCATTTTTACCAACAGGCATAAATGTAATAGTGAAATATATTAAACCTTTTAAACTATTGTATTTCGAGTAAAATTTGTGATATTTAGATTTTTAATTTAAGAAAACTATTTTTTTTGTTTTTTGTTAGCATCAATGGCGGAAGAAACAGAAGTTTTAAATGATAATTACACAATTGATGAACCAAGATATATCGTTGATCGGCCAATTTATGATCTTAACAAATTCGATCAACTTTACAAGGAGGTTCAACCAATTCCCGGAAAGAGGCACATAATATCTAATTTGGCTAAATTTTTGAAGTCAAACTGCACTTCAGATAATATCTTGCATTCTGCAAAAAGTTGGTTTACTATTATTGATACAATTAAGACATACAAGAAGTCTTATGCTTTGTGGGATTTTATTGCTGGAGTTACAATGTGCATCTTTCACATTCCTCAAGGTGGGTGTTTGTTATTTTTTAAGAAATATTTAGATGCTCTCTTGAGGGTGACTTAATCTATATATACATAAGAGTATCATTATACTTATTAATATATGTGTGTAAATTCAATTTTGTAGTAGGATCTATCCTTTTCTGGAATTGGATGTAATTGACATTATATTACAAATTTTAAAGTTACATAAAAAACATAAATAATTTGATCTCTATTGTCTCTTAAAATTGACGAAATCTAGTTTGAATTGCGACTATATTAATGGAGTATTTTGTGGTTGTTTGATCAATAAATGTTTATAATTAAAATAATTAATTGATTTATCAAAATATTTTTTGGATAGACTGACATGCAACAAGTAGCGTGAAATTTTTAAAATTAATTATCGTTAATACATTGAATATTTATTTAAAATTATGTTAGCAAATGTAATTTGTCATTTAAACGTTTTATTTTCTTATTGTATTACTTTTTACTATATGAATGATTTCTGCACAATGCCATACTTTTTTTGGTTCATAAGATTTACTAATTTTTTTTATCGTAACCTACATTTCCATTGTAAAAAACAACATTGAATCTACCTGTCTTATTAAATTTTATTGGTTTCTACTGTTTTTATAAAATTGACCTAAAACATAATATAAAACATAAAATGTTTATAAAATTTGAATTCATAATAAATTTAAAATTGTAAAATGAATTACTGCGTTATTTTAATTAACCTGTCCCATTTTAAAATAAAGAAACCTCATCTTTTATATTTAATTTATTTCTTTTAATTTTACAATTGGAATAGATTGTTAAAAAAGTTTAAATATATTTTGCAATATACATAATTATAAATTTTTATTAGCATTTTAAAGTAAGTTTATAAATGCTTTCAAATGCGGTTTAATTTACATAACATGTTATATTAGTTTAATTAACAGTTGGTTATTTATTAGTGCTTTATTTACAATAACTTTGATTAGTTACAGCCTGTATAAGTTTGCATTAAATCAGTTATCTTATATATCTCTTCTTAAATGCATATTTAAATTTTCATAATATTAATTTATATTTCACATAGGCCTACTTTATAAATATTACTATAATTATTTGTTCATCTTTTTTAGATTTAGTGTGATTGGATAGTCTTTTTAACTATTTTATTATATATTTTATACATTTTAAAATATAATAAGAAGTACTTTATGATGTATCCTTATATTGTAAAATTATGACGCGTTTTTATTTCAGTCGTCACAGATTGGGTTTTTACTAAGTATTAGAAAGTATAGTTTATATTAATAAGTTACGCATATAATATTCTTGTGCTATTGTTATATGATGAAATAGGCTCTACAGGACAAACTATGTCATTAACCCTTTCAAAAGGCCATATGACTTGACAGCAATTGTTTTCTAATACTCTATCTTGGATTGATTATAATTAATTTGATTCCAATTTTATACAAGTAAATTAGTGTTTTTTATAAACTGTGCCACAATTTAAAGCCTTTTAATATGTATGGATTGAAGGTAAATATTGACACTAAAATTTAATTACATTAAATTCAGTTTTCTTATTTTTATTTACTTATTTATTGACAACGAATTATATTTTTAAGTTAATAAATTAACTTAAAAACTATTACCTAACATATTTCTGTATGCATATTGTGTATGTATCTGTTTATTTATAGTAATAATTTGTTTTATTGTTTCATAAAAATTTTACAAACTATCTATTTATAATGTATTTAAAACTTGCTGCGATATGTGTATTCTATATAGACATTATGAAAACTATTTGTTTGTAATCTATTGGCATCCATTTATAAGTATTAGGTGCCATAGATTTGCGAAATGACAGATGTTTTTTAATGTTTTAAGATTATATATATCCTCAATTATAATTTGCTTTATTATTTGCAAATAGTTATTCTGCTATTCTTTAAAAAAATGTATAGATAATTGTTTTTACCTAATAATACAATACCATGGCTAATTGATTTTTGATGACTACATGGCTTTTACATTTTATCATTACTCATTTTTTGCGAAGTATTTCTGGTTATATTTCTTATATTAAATATTTATATCACTAACATCTCAGTGTGAATGATTTTTACCAGTTTTACTTTTTCTTGACTTTAGCGACACAGTCGTTCCCGTATTAAAGATTAAAGTGTGCGATTTTATAAATCTATATTTTATAACTTGTTGTTTGTTAAACTAACTTAATATACATACATATCTTATATATTTTAATAAATTAAAATGTTTAAAAGTTTATTTTAAGAGACGCACGTTCACAGTGCAGTGTGATACATTCAACTTTATTGAATTATTTTATCCTGCCAAGTGCACTTCTTAACTTACGAACGGTTGACTTGGCCTTCTTATAATCAGATTAATTTACATTTGCAGACTTTCAGTTAGCATGAGATATCTCTTATAATCTGTATACATTACTTATATATGGTTCAGAGTTTACTGACTTCATTTGATTTGAACAATTTTTGTTTATTAAGTAACATACATGAATATATGTTATGCGCCACTTGGTAATCTTTTGTTGTATATTGTTCATAACATATAGAATTATAATAATAATAATATTATACAAAAGCTTACAAATGATTGTATAAGAGAACTCCTATATCTCATATTGTAGTATACATTATATGAAAGGATTATTTTAAAGTAAGTAGAATATAAAGATATATTTTTGATCCTTTAAAGTGCTAGACCTATCAATTTAACCACTATTTTTGTCAACCGTTACTGAGAACAAAAGAGAACTGCTTTGTTATTTAATATACGGACATTTAATCTATGAAATAACTAACTGTATAGTATAATTTCTAATCAAGTGAACTATTTATCATGTTCCAGGTTTAGCTTATGGCTTGCTGGCCGGTCTTCTCCCAGTCAACGGTCTGTACACATCGGTCTTCCCCGTTATTATTTACGTGTTCTTCGCTAGTTCGCGGCACCTGTCACTTGGTGAGGCGTCGTTTGTTTCTGATTATGTTTCATTTCTCACTTCGCCAGCCGGATCAGTTGCCCAATCAGTCTCATTTAACTATCTCATAAGGCCACCCATTATATTAACTTTAATATTTAATTTAATGGATCCTTTAAAATTTAATACAAAGTATATAATATGAAGTAATGTTCCATGTTGATACTATTTTCTTGAATAATTATTAATCAGTAAGTTAAATAATAAAGTGGGTTTCGACTGGCGGTGTGATCCGGATGGGGATTCTGATTTAAGAAGACCGACTTAATAAATAAGTCTAGTACACACTAGGCAGTAAATTATTAATTTAACAACGGTAAAATGTACCACACATTTTTATGTGTTGGGTAATCGTCTTTCATTAAAAACTGAAATTGGAAATAATATAATATGAAGAAAGCATATCAAAATAATTGTATAAGTTAGACATTTTAATATCGACAGCATTCAAAGTGGTGATAAATTAAAATAGGTTATAGGTAGATTTTAAGCAAGAATTCGATATTTATAATCGATATAACGTGTTTCTGAAGACCTCTACCTCTTTTAGAAGCCCATTTTTTAATTTACTTTCTGGTTTCAAATTATATTAAGAAACACAGTTTATGCATGTATGAATGAAAAACAAGCACATATGACTTTTAATAACAGTATGACATGACGTATCTCACTCCTGGTGACAGGCACCTTCGCCCTGATGAGTCTTCTCATCTCCGAGACCGTAAATAGGATGTCGGACAGCTACCAGCCCTCGGGCAACTTTTCTTCCTTCATCGACGGCAGTGATACGGCTGCAGCGAATTCAACCCTGTCCTCTGTGGACGGTGAACTAACGCATTTTCGTCTGATGGTGGCTATCACGACAACTCTCTTTGCTGGCATTATACAGGTAGCAATATAGTCCTCAACTCACTCAGGTGGTTTTTACTTTGATGACAGAATTGTTGGACTTTTTATTCAATATTGATAGATGGTAAAAGTTAATTCTTTTGTACGATATGGAACTTTTTAAATCTTTAGCGTCAGTAATGGTTGTTCAAACCTAAATCGCTATGATAACCGTGCAAAATGGTGTAATCTAAATTTGAGATATTATATAAAAGTAAAGTTAAATTGTTCGAGTTGATATTGATACTGTTTGATAATTATAGAAAAAACTTTTATTGTAATCATTATAATAATTATATATATTTTTTATCTACTTGTTATCAACAAACATGTACTACAAGGCCATATCAAACACTACACACCTTTCCTATGTCAGAGATCGCTTGTGCACACTTATTAATCACCTCAACACTCAAATCCAATCATACATTGACAATATCAAATGCAAAAAACTCATTATCATATCATACACCATCATATTAGATTTTAAAGTTAATATTTATCAAAAATTTTAACCACAAATTCAATTCCAAAATCTGTGGTCCGTCATAAAACATCTCGATAACAAAATTTAATTTCACCTCAACGAATCAATTACCTTCAATAACAACATATTCAACAATAACAATTTTCCAACCTCAATGCCAAAACTCCAACCGACAATCTTACATCCAAATATTTCAAACACCTCGGTCCCATTGTTAATCAAATCCTTACTAACATAATCAACACATTCATCCAAATGTACCAGATTATGCAAATTTGGAAAAGTTACATACCTACCATAATATTATACCTACCATAATATATACCGTCATAAACATAATTTCAGTTGTATCATGACATTCTTATACACTTAAATAATAATGGTTTTATGTTTAGGTTACCATAATATTTAGAAGGCCATATACATACAGGTCATAACCCGAATGTCAGTTGCATCACTGTTGGAATGAATGTAACCATACTCGATGCAAACAATTATATAATCAATCAAACTTTAATAAGCGTTAATAGAAAACTGGAATATACAACACAATATGTATCTATTTTAATCTATATTTGTCTCATCGAAACAGTAAAACCATGAGTAATAAAAATGTTTCTATTCATTTTTAAATTAAATTATCAAGTTAATTAAAAATTATGCACATTCAAAAGTTACAAGCAAGAAATGATAACCTTTAAGAATGCAGCACAAAAACAGCATTTTAATTAAACCTATTGAGATTTAATTTTTTTATACTTTTCAAAATTTTTGTCTCTTAATTCTACAAGCATAACATTACTATTTAAGTAAATCAAATATTGTTAACATGCTAGGCAATATATATATATATCTATTTCACCTCTCCTTTATCCACAATCTGGGTCCTACGTCCGCTCCAGTTGCTGATGGGCCTGCTCCGTATGGGCTTCCTCATCAACTACATGTCGGATTCTCTGGTGAGCGGGTTCACAACGGGAGCAGCCTTCCATGTTCTCACCAGTCAGATCAGTAACATCTTCGGCTACTCGATCGATCGATATTCTGGCGCGCAGAAGATTGTCATGGTGAGTATCGGGATTGCCACTTTGGTAGTTATTTTTGTCATGGTTATAAATGGCCCTTTTAATAATTTTTAATTGTTTTATTGGTTTCTTTTTCGTTTAATGCTCTAAATTAAAAAAATACCATTAAAACTTTATTTTACGGGCCTTACAATGACTTTGAATGCATAATTATATTTGAAATACTATTTATATATTCCATTTATATTTATCGAGTCTTTTAGTGAAATTGAATTACACGGATTATAAATTTACATACCTATAAATAAGGACCATATTCAATATTCATACTTTTTTCAAATTTTACAAAGAAGCGTGAAAATTAGTATATTTGGCTAAAAAACTAGAAAAAATTAGGATAGGCGTAAATTTTCAATAACTAAACGCTCCAATTTTAAAGATTAGTTATTAAAAAAAGTTGTTTTTATAATATTGTTTTCGAGATCAAAGTCCAATATTTGGTATTATTATATAAAGTTCAAGTTAGATTATAAAACATATATGTTATTATTCCATTACAAGCGGAAAGAAAATCGATTAACTTTAGATGCGAAGATGATGTCTCAGTTCCTGGTTAAGTCAAGTTTTTTCTTTATTACAGAGAACCAAAAACTCTTGGATAGTTTGCGCCTTTTGACTCTGCTTTGATCGTATACTGCACATTTCTTTTACCAGATAACAATAGATCAATTATAATTTTTTTGTTTACTTATTAGATAAATTAGAATTATTAGCTAATAGGTACTATTAGATTGTATAAATTATTTAATGTCTCTTTTTTTGAAATTTTTTCTGGCAAGCATTAAGTTTTATATTTATTGTGGGTAGGAGCACTAGTATTAGGTCGATTTTGGACTTTTGTTTTATGAAATATTATTATTTTTATTGGAATTGGACTGACAGATGAAAAGGTATTTTCATGGTCTTTAAAATGATGTATAATTTATAATAAATATTTTAAAATAACGTTGCATAATAGCTTCCATCATTTTTATTTCATCCACTTCACGATTGCCATAAGTTAAACTGCTAGTATTTTAGGGATATTATTTATTTTTTCTAAACAACATATCCAAAAATGACTTGATAAATATTTGGTTCGAAGGAAAACCGGAAGAATAAAATAATTTTTTAAGCTCGCCAAAAAAACAAGTAATTACGATATACCAACAATGTTACCAAAATTAGACATATTTCAGAATTATTTTTAATGTATACGTATATATTTTATAAGTAACGCTTAATTCGGCAGCTTACTTTTAACAAAATTTAATTTAGCTTATTGCCAAAATTGGAAATAGTTTGTAGTAGCCTACTTATATTATGCCTAACTTAAATTTTAAAAATAACAACACAAATCTTTAGCTGATTGAGTTACTAAAAAGCGTTATGATAAGTTATTTATTCTAAAATATCTGTAAATATTTTTCTAATTACTTTATAATTATGTCTTACAGCAAGAAATTATATAAGTTTGTTATTTTTTCATTACTTTAGATATTTCATACATAATAATTGACGTACCTTTTAAATTGAAATCAGGGTAAATATGTGATAACTAAATTAATTTTTTCATTCTAGGATTATTAATAAAATTATATAATATTGTGCTAATATTAAGTACCTACATTTAATTTTTTAAATAATTTTTTGATTTAGTTGTAATTAACCCAATTGAAATATTAATATAAAATGATTTTGCACAATAATTATAAACGAAAAATAAGACATATTTTACACCAATTAAATTATTTACCTAATTAATATAGTTATCAAATATATGGTTATACGTATTGTATAGGAGAAAAAATAATCGTTTCAAATAAGAAATTTTGCATCATTTAGTCGATAATATATTGTAAGTCCAAATAAATATGATAATAAAAACACAAAGACAAATAAATAGCATGTATACTGTTTGCTGGTTAATCAGCCAGCCAATAAAGTTCACAAAGGTATATACATATATATTTGATACAATTAATCAAAACAAATAAAAATAATATAACACATAATTAGATATTTTAATATAACTATATTCTAATCAAAACAATAATTAGAGTATAATTATAATAAGGGGATTAACCAATTAATGTAGAATCCAGACATTAAACATAGGCCTATATACTTCCTCAAAATTGAACTTTTCAATTAATTGATTTATTACAAATAATTCAGTGATGATAAAATATATATTTAGCCTGTTCTAAATGTATTAGTTATTGAGTGAAATGCTTCATTCTTGTCATGGTTGTCTCCATGTTTATATGCATACTTATTATATAACCATTTCTTTGAAAAGTTCAATTTTGAAGAGGGATTGTCAGAATTTAAAAAATCACATCGCTTCAGTTCTATATAATTTCTGTCGATTGATTGTGAAAAAATTTCCACAAAATTTGTATTGACGAAGGAAATGTAATGGATGATAGGTCAAGTACAAGTTGTCTTTTCTTTGTTCACAATTTCTTTCAGAAACTTACAAGTATATCCATTAGCGAGAACTGGTTGTATCTGAAATTATGTCAAAAAGTTTTTATATTATATTTGATAATACATAAAAATTTAATATCATTCATTATTTTGCTAACATTTGAAAACAAATATTTAAGCACTAATACATTCATGTAAATAGTATATTTCAAAGGTTTCATTCATTGTGGCTTTTTCTTTTCTAATATTCTAAGTGCATTATTTTACTTTTTTCTTCATACTAAATGCAGTCACACTTTTTAAAACAACAGAAAAAATCTCGTTATTACATACTATATCATAGTACCGTATATTGTAAGCACAGCCGTTTGTATTAGGGAGCAATTATTTCTACAAAGTTCCGAAAATGAATATTAAACACTAGTATTTCCGACTTTCACTTAATTCCTGTATTTTGTATACCAGAAATAATTTTATCCTGTAACCATTGACTCAGTGTCTTACAACAACAATAGATAAAGTCTTCCTATTATTCCGTTGTACACTGAAATGTTGGCCTTACTCAAAGGCCTTTTTATGGTAACAATTGCCGTGAAGCAGTTACATATTTTGATAGTGCGCTTACAGTGTTCCTGAGTTAGATAAACACGCTTTATAAAAAGAATAATTTATTCTTTTAACATTACATAAAGATATATTATATTCTCGTGTATAAAGTCAGTATATACAAGAGGTCATGACCCCTTTCATCGACTATAGGTTAGCATGAGTAGGGACCATTAACAAAGTTTATGCATGGTTTATGGTAGAGACCCCTATATAATAGTTTGTTCTAGAGACAGTTGAGACTTCCAATTTGAGGAAAACATTATTGTCCCTCTTCATAAACACGTAG
>JAUZND010078557.1:0-16284 GCA_034780555.1 Coelogynopora nodosa | reverse complement strand
GGACAGAAGAGGCTTGTTTCAAGCTCAATGGACATGTAAATAGACATAACTGTGTTTATTGGTATCATTACAATCCATATCAGATTATTGAATGAGAGGTAAATCTTCCAGGCGTTACTGTCTGGGCCGGTATTACCAGTGCTGGTCTGGTCGGGCCCTTTTTCTTTCGAGACATGATTACTGGCACTTCTTATCTAAATATGCTAAGTGATAAACTATGGCCTATTATTTCTGAGCATCCAGATATTGCTGACCTTCACTTCCAACAAGACGGTGCCCCTCCACACTATGCGACTACAGTTAGGCAATGGCTCAATGACCACTTCCTTGTGCATTGGATTTGTCGTCTGAGACCAGTAGAATTGCCAGCCAGGTCTCCAGACCTGGCTCCATATGATTATTTTATGGGTAGTCCTAAAAAACTCAGTGTATTCA
Source organism: Coelogynopora nodosa (assembly GCA_034780555.1). Lineage (NCBI taxonomy): Eukaryota > Metazoa > Platyhelminthes > Proseriata > Coelogynoporidae > Coelogynopora > Coelogynopora nodosa. The sequence continues at coordinate 15,849 of JAUZND010078557.1, read as the reverse complement.
ACGAATCTGCTTTCAATTGAACAACTGCTAGCACATATACAACGAGAGTGGAACACGATTCCACCAGACACATGCAAGAAAGTATGTCACAGTGTAGTTCAGTGGTTACAAGACTGTATCAATGCCGAAAGCAAACAATTGGAACACTTACAAACACTTATAATACTTATATTATAATATATTATTTTATATATTATATAATATATATTATAATAACTGTGTTATGGTTTTTCATTAATAATTATTGTCAACTACATTTATAATCCCATGTTCATTACAAAACTTTTTATTTTGGGTTTATTTTGCAGTTCGGTTACTTTTGGGCCACCCTGTATATATATTAAGCAATTATTATAATGTTTAGCACCTGTCCTTTGTACATTATCTGTAATGCATGTAGCATTTAGTTTTTGTTTATGCTTGTGACAGTCCAACAATTTATTGCCTATAATTGTTGTGTCTGCATTGATAAGTTCCTATTATTTTATATTTACATCTCCTTATGGCAATTACTGTGTACATACCTCTATATATAACATACATTAATATGACCTTATCAATGCAGACACTGCTAAATAGGCAATACATTGTTGGTTAGTAACGAGCATTTAATACTAAATGCTACATACATTACAAGATTAAAAACATAATGCAAAATAACATTGAACTCTGTACATGAACTATTAAATATATAGAATTTATTATTATTATTATTGCATTATATTTATGTACATGGTAGACTGCATTACTCATTAGATTGAACTTATTTTAGAATTAGTTAAGTACTGCATTTTTGAAATTATTATTGTAATTTGTGGTAAAAAATATAATTTCACATTCCTTAAAAACATTAATACAGGTATGGGATTTTTCCGGATTTTCCGTTTTTTTTTAAATACCATCTTTTTTCAGATAAGCGTTGTAATGACAAAAATGCAATAACATATAAAGGGGGGTAGGGGGTTGACCCTACCTATATTTTCCTTATATTAAACCCACTTATTTGAATTCTAGGTAATAAAATCTAACCATTTTTGGCGCTATGCGCGGATTTATAGGCTATGCTGCTCATAAATTGAATCAATACATTTTCCATGTTCAAAACATTATAAAACATACAATCATTGTCTATATTTTATTTTTAGAATGAACAGTATATATCTTGTTTGGATTTATCAATGTGCTTAACTACTATTGATACTTAATGAACAATATTTGTTTCTTATTTAATCATATAGTATTTTTTATTTTGTTTTTAATAAATTCAATAAATTTTTAATAAAAAAGTCCGAGTGGATTTCCGGATTTTTTAAAATGTCTCAATCCCATGCCTGTTAATAATATTCATCAATTTTTTAGGGGTCAATCATAGGCCTGTCACTAATGCCCTTCATCTCTAATAAAAAATGCTTTAAATTTATTTTTGGTTGTGATATAAGTATATAAATGATATTTCCATAATACAATAAAATTTATTTAGAACCATCGGGCAAAATCAGGTCTTCAGATAGAAAGAAAAGAAATAAATCAGAATTATTAAAATATAAATCAAAAGAAAGGGTAACTATATAACAAAGAAAACCGACAAAAAAGATACACAAAAGGCAAAGGAGAGGAATTAATAAAAGTGCTCATATCAGTTTTGTTTATATTTCAGTGGAGACAGTATTCTTAGGTCCCTTAATTGCTCAAATTGTTCTTTCTACATTGTTGGTTCTTCACTAGTGTTGTCCTAACAGGATGACATTATAGGGTTTCTATTAAATATATATGTTGTACAAATATTGCTTTTATTGCCCATGGTTGTATATATACCACCTCTAAAAAAAATTATCTGAAGGTTGGATTACATTTTCAGATACTATTTAACTTTAAAAAACGAAACAAAAAAATTTGTTGTTGCATATTTCAAATTCGAACAGCAAAGGGTTAAGTGTCCTGTTGGTTAGTCCATATAGCACATCTTATGTGAATATTATTATAAACATATTCAAAACAAATTATTTTATCATGGGCTATACAATGAACTTTAGTTTTTGATAATTATATGTTGCTCACTCCTTGCTACCATTACTTTATACTTTATGAAATGTCATGTACCTTAATTTAATTATATGAGCATTAGTTATCTAATTATTCAAGTATATATATGAATTATACTTGAATTATAAAAATATAGTTTTTGCTAATATTTTTTGTACATAATAGGTACAAATAATGATGTTAGGTATCCATATATCTGTAAATTTTATTTAATAAATTGACGTTGTATATAATGACAATTTATGTATATTGACAGCAGTTTACTGTCCATAAATATATATTAATTTGTTACTTTATGTTGACAATTTGCCTATAGTATATCAAAACTATTTTATAATTTTTATTGTAAATTAAATATAGTTGTAAACATTGTTTTGTCTTAAGATCTAGACACCCTGATATTACAATAATTGGTGTAATAATTTTGTTATTATATTTCATAAATATGATCTAGATTTAGTATTATGTGTAGGTACATACTAAATTTGTGGATTGAATGTCTCTTTTACTATCCATGATTTCAGAATGGCTTCCTACAGTGAACCTGTTATTGGGAGCTTTATGAACTCTTTCCCCATTGATTATGGATATGGATCTGGTTTAGGGACAGGCTTAGATGATAATACAGATGCCAATTCTGGATCAGATGACAAACCCAGAATTCTACTAATGGGGTTAAGAAGGTAAAACTCATATAATAGCTTTAAATATTTTGTAGTTGGTTTAATTATATAATTCTGTCATATAATTCAGGAGTGGCAAATCTTCAATTCAGAAAGTTGTTTTTCACAAGATGTCTCCTAATGAAACCCTTTTTTTGGAGAGCACCAATAAAATAGTAAAAGATGGTAAGTGAGACCATTTTGGTAATTTTTGATTTATAAGATTCTCATTGGTCTATATTCTAGATATATTTAGTAAATAATGTAATATATATTTTTAACATCTGTTTTAAATTCCATTTCTAGACGTTTCTGATTGTTCTTTCATCAAATTTCAAATTTGGGACTTCCCAGGTCAAGTTGACTTCTTTGATCCAATGTTCGATTTTGAATCTATATTTGGTGCTTCATGCGCAATCATTTTTGTGATTGACGCCCAGGTATTAATAAAGAAGTGTGTTATATAAATTAAGATTGTTTATAACTTCAAAAACAAGTTATATGCATTTTTGGTTTTTTGTGTAATTATAATTGAATATATTATATATATATAATAAATGCTCACATACAAGTACTTGGATATATAAACACAAATTACCCTTTTTTCTTTTTTTGTGTACTTGTTTATTATTTCCTTGACGCTTTGTTAATTGATTAGACTATATATGAAATAAGGTTCCTCTTGAAATAAATTATGATTTTTTTTATCACTGCGTTTCTATGAGGTCTCCAAAATAACATAAATATCCTGCTACACATGGATATCTACTGTGTATGCAGAATGAATTCAAGATTCAAAGGTGTCTCTATTTATACTAAGTCAGAGTGCACTTAACAGTCGTGATCTAGGTCAGCATTCAAAGTGCATTCATTTGTTAAAAATTGGACCAGAGTCGACAATTCTTTTTTTGGGGGGGGGTATGGCCCAGAGTCGACATATCTCCTACTACTAAAACGGTTTCTTTCGTCAAATTCCTCAGTTTTGTGAAATATAATATCATTTACTAAAGCCGCAGCTTCAAACCAGGCAATACTCCATGATAGAGGAGGAATCAATCAATTACTCTTGGAATGGGGTAGTTATAATTTGTATGCCTTTTCGTTGATGCAACCATTTGTTCATATTTTCTATATAGTCAAGCTCATGTCGATGCTTCAGCAAAAAAGTACTTCATTGTCTGTCAGAAACATTTATATAAAAAAGAAAACAAAAACTTTTAATATTTTGTACAAATTGTAACTTCAAAATATTTTCCTCTCGTATATTATTGAAGTGTAAGAGTACTTAATTTATCAACTTTTTGAAAATGAGCCGTTAGTAATATTTGTATTATCGATTTTAATTTGCATTAATTAAACATGTTATGCTCATAATTTAAGTTGGTCTGTTTGTCCAAATTTTATCAATGTGCATAAAATCTGTACCTCTTCAGGACGATTATATGGAGGCACTGGCCAAACTTCACCAAACCATCCAACGCGCCTATAAGTCAAATGCCAACATCAAATTCGAAGTGTTTATTCATAAAGTGGACTGTCTTAATGATGACCAGAAGATTGAGACCCAACGAGACATCACACAACGGGCCAACGATGACATGTGTGACGCTGGGTTGGAGGCTGTCAGCATTGGGTGAGTCAGCAAGTCCTTCGGTATGACCAACCTATATGAGGTTAATCTCATGCTAGCTGCTACATTATTGAACTCAGGAACTAAGACATTTGTAGGTCACAATTTATGTTTTGAGGAGTGGCACTTTCAAAATAGTGTACTGTGCTTCTACATTATTTAACCAATGTACATGAACTATTTAGTTGGTTATGTTTTGTGTGTGCATTGTGTTCGTAGACACCTGGGATGTGGGTACTTTTTTCAATCTAAGAAATCTGGACGTTTCCAGCCCGATTATAAATTATAATTTATGTTACGATTTGTTAAGAAAGTCATGTGCTTTCTACTGCTGCAGTTGAACTTTAAATCACCTTAAATTTTGCAAACAATAGCAACATTAGCGGATGATATTTGTTATTAATTTATATCAGCCAAAGACAGCCCATCTCACTTTTGTTTTCCAATGCGCAATTAAATTTTGTTTATGCCCTTGATCAAAGTAATGAAGTTTTTTTTTAACGAATTTATGCTTTTGCATTGTTTTCAGATTCCATTTAACAACCATTTATGACCACTCTATATTTGAGTCATTCAGTAAAGTTGTCCAGAAGTTGATTCCATATTTGGGAGCCTTTGAAAATCTACTCAATATTTTTATTACGGTGAGTTTCGGCCATTTACTCATTATTGTTCGGTTATGTATTAGTTATATCGGGATATTTTAGTAGTATGTAATCTATAAGTATTGTTGTAGCGTTTGTTAGACTTCCACGTAGATGACTTTTGTAGAACATATTACATCATAATTTTGTTCTAATATGTTATGTGCTTAAATTTATTATTGTAGTAATAGGCCTACTAATGACTTTTACAGTTTAGTAATATTTGGTCAGCATAATTCGTCACAGTGGCATGGACATTATATCCTTGACCACTCCTCAATTTGCGGTAGATTGAGTAGATATTTATCACCTAGTTACTGTTTGTGTACTACCAACAACAGTCATTGATGGATGTCTACATTAGTGTAATTGTGGATGTAATTCAATAACCGCAGTACAGCTGATGACCATGAGACCATGTTCTGGAGTTGATTTCTATATACTGCAGTAAATTGTTAATTTTAATACCTGATTTATAAGTTTACAATTTGTTTGTCTATGTAGCCTTTTGCCACGTGCCTAAACTATCAGCACATGAACATGAGTTTATTCTCTATGTTTCATTATAAGAAGTTATAGATGTTAATATGGAATTCATTATCCATATTAAAATCATTATTTGTGGGAATGAATGACGGGGTTTGTACAAGTTCTTTAGCTCACTTCTTGATCCGTATAATTCATCGCAGTGTATTGAACTTTAATGTTTGTCCATTGTTTAACTTCTGATAAATTTATTTGATTCTTTGTGAAACTTTTTTCTCGTTAATTTATCGATTAATAATGTACCTCGCTAAATAGCGATCTCACTATGCTATGCTTAGTGAATCATTTCTGCTATTCGTTTATGTAACACTATTATATTTATTACATCTATGTAACATGTACTTGTTAATCATATTAAAAGAAATTCAACCTAATATATAGACGCAATGCACCTATTATAGGTTGACACATGATCTGTTTTGACCCCTTATAATCTCTAAATCATATGATAGCTACGCATCTACTCGTATGGCAAATTTGTTCACTGTTTGAGAGAAAGACATTAAATATATTGTTTGAGAACACATCATATTTTCTATCGAATTGATATATTATTTGTAGATTGTAACTGATTATTGACTCTACCTTGGGCTCTAGTTTTGACAATGCAATCAACAAATAATAATATTACAAATTCTCGATTCGAATGTGATTTTATTTTGAGTTCTTACATTTACATAATAAACTAAGCTAATTAAATACAAAACCCAAATACAACACATTTTTAAACTATTGAAACTAATTATAATTATCAAAATATAATTGTTTATCGATCGTTTATAGACCTGATGTTACTATATATTTTCCTATTTATGAATAGAATTCAATTCTGGAGAAAGCATTCCTATTTGATGCAGCCAGCAAGATCTATCTGGCCACCGATTCCAATCCGGTTGATATGCAGACGTATGAGCTCTGTTGTGATATGATAGATGTGGTTGTTGATATTGCCTCTATTTACAAGTGAGTCATAACTTTTTCTGGGTTGTTCTATTGCCATTTTTAGTACTTTATTTCTTGTTTAGAGTTCATGAGTTCATGCGATTATTTGTTGTCATGAGTTCAAATTGACATTAAAATAAAGTCGTGGTATTTATTTTTGAATGACATCGTAACTGAATATTAATGATTTAAAAAATGCATTTCACTTATATTTTGTACCTTGAAATCTGTTGATTAATTTTATTGATTGATCAGTTCCGCTATATTTTCGATATTGTAAGTTGTATATTTTTGAGGATATAAAGTATGGACGGAGCAAGTATTGAAATTAATATTAATGACCTTCAATTATAAAAGCATTATATTGTAATCAAACATGTGAATTTAAAAGAGTGCACAAACCTCATAAAGAATCGATTAAGTGGCAATTCTTGAGTAGATTTTCTTTAATTTTAGATTTTTCGTAATATACCAGTGACCGTACTGCTGTTCGATAAGACGGCTGGTCATCACTTTTTTTCTTTATTATTCCTACATTTGCGAGTAGTGCATCATCGAATGTGTGAATTCATTTTTTGCAGCCATCGTCCAGAGATCGATCCTGCTTTTTCGGAGGACACCACTTCGACAATTCGATTGGATAACGACACAGTTGTGTTCCTGCGAGGCGTCAACAAGTATCTGGCCATCGTTTGTCTGATGCGGGAAGAAGCTACTGATAAGATGGGTGAGTGAGTTTGGGGGTTCCGATGGAAGAGTTTTGTATATTGAGTTTTCCTTTAAATCGACCGCAGTACTGTCCTTTATCTTGAGAAAAGTCTCATGTGTTGCTTTTTATAAACTGCGGGATATTAACAATTTTGGTACCTGCATGACGAAGTTTACGATTTGTTTTATAAGTGTACTGTATGTAGACTTTCCAACGTGCCAATACTTAGCTAATATTAGTTTATATACCCAACATTTAAATATAATTCCGTTATCATTTTGCTGATACAATAGCAATATTTATAATTCAGGATCGTGTACTTGTATTGAGTGTTCTGTATCTTTTGATACCTATTTTAGAAGTTTACAATTTGTTAATAACTTAATTTTGTATTCTTTTAAAAAAAATATCAACACTGCATTTGTATTGGTTCTTAAACCTAGAATTAAAGAAATATCTAATATTTTTATGTAATTTTTTTACAATAATCATAAATCAATATGATGTTACTACGTTGTCTTTTTTTAAGGTTAAATCTAGTTTATGTCAAATGGTGATAACTGGAGATGCTTTAATAACTGCAGTAGATTATTAGGTACATAACATACGCTAAGTTTACATATTATTACGACAATGTAACAAGAATGTTAAGCTTTACTATGGGACGTTGATAGGAGAATGGGCTAGTGAGTGCCAAGTCTCAGAAAATCTTTTTCCGGTTACATAAGGTTGTAGTTCAGAATTGTTAAATTATATTTCCATTACGTTATTCATTGAACTGTTTTGGGGACAATTGGTATATTCCTAGGTGTTACTACAAAAATATTGCGGTGAATTTATTTTTTGGTGCCTAAGCCGTGAGTTTGCAATTTCTTTATCGTCATAGACTTTCGAACGTACCAACACCATTATTATTGGTTCAAACATACATAATTAAAATAATTTAGGTTATTATTGCTTTGTTAAAACATACTAATAATTATTTATGTTGATGTATAGTATAATCGCTTATTATTACCCCTTCATAAGTGGACATACTTTTTAGGGTTTGCTACGTGGAGGGTGGGTATTTTACCTACCCCCTGGAAAACCAAACTTCCTATCATCCAAATAAGCTGAAACTTGGTATACAGGTACCTCCTAAAGACTTGTCGAGCGATTTTTATTTATAAAATATCGATTGGTATCATATTTATGGCCTGATTACGTCATAACTCCATTTAGGAAAACTATAGTAAAATGACCATATTATGTGCTATATATTGACCAATATATGCTATAACTTTTGTTCAATGCAACCAATTGACTTAATTCTTTTTGCATCTGATTCCAAATCACTAGATCTATATTTGTTCATATATTTTAATTATTATTATACTACTTATATAAATAAGCTATAAGTAGTATAAATGCTATTTGAGTATTATTTGAAATTGCTGATTATTTTAATAAATAATTTTTTTATTTAAGTTAAATGGATATAATTTACGATAAACTTATTTTTTTCAATGAATGTTGCAAGTTTTAGCTCCAAATATCATTGGCAAGTACGAAAACCCAGGGGGGATAAAATAGATCAATAATAACACCATTTTTTCTGGTATGTAAAAATATTCTAAATTATATTAGTTATATTTTTTAGTTAGATAAAAGTAGTTTAGCCACTGAGTAAAAAAATCAGGGTCATACGTTATATAGTTCAATCAAAAACTTAATTTCTTTTTAAAAAATTGGCATACCCCACTCCACGTACGAAGGGTTAACAAGAACAATTATAAGTAACGAAAACTCGCTTATTACTAGAAAGCTACAACAGTCGCGGCAAATGTTACATTTAAATACATTTATAAACCTCCCTTTAGCTTATAACAATCAATCCTGTTACCGCAAATAATTATATTAGCCTTTCATATTATTTCGTTCATTTGTTCTCTTTCTGAGTCGGTATTCCCATAACAAAACTAATCTATTAGAATTATGAAGTAAATTTTAAGACCACAAAGTTAGTAAAATTGTTCGTTTTTCCTTGTTTTTATACGATTTTGTAATATTTATCATACAATTTTTCTTTTAAGCGGATTATAATATACTATTTTATATTCCTTCAGTATTGATATTAACTCAACTTACGCATTGTGGTAGATTGATTTGATAGATGCCTATATTAGTTATTCATTCTTTACAATATACATTGAAGTACACTTTATCCGCATAATTCGTCGCAGTGGCATGGACACACATCATATCCTTGACACCACTCCTCGACTTGAGGTAGATTGAGTTAATAATAGTTACCACCATAGTTACCGCTTGTTGACCACCGACAGCAGCTCTGTTATTGATGGATGCCTACATTAGACAATGATGCATAAGTGACCACATAAAAAAATATTATAAGATAGATTAATATATATATAAGTGTTTACATTAGTGTTTATGATATATATTTCCCTAATCGCAGTGCTTTCTGATTTTAAGATTATTCTTTGGAGTTGCTTTTTATAAACTTTGGTAAATTAATATTTAAGGAATATTTCTGAAGTTTGTAATTTGTTAATCATTGCAAACGTGCCAACATTAAATTAGTATTATTAGATATATTTTTTTCATTTGTGCGTTGTCTTTTTGGTAAACTTTAATATTCGAGATTGTATTCAGTATTTGCATTATTGTATTATGATCCACAATTTTGTTTCCATATATTCCTTTACTTTTGTTTCTTATTACAATATTTATACTATTCTAATTAAGTGGCTTATCTTTTTCATGGTTCGGTTGGAATTTAGGGTGAATTTGTGTAACCTAGCAGACATACAGTACTGTCTATCCTTATTATAATAATATTTATCCTTATTATCTTAAGTTGCTATCTAACTTATTCTTACTATCAATATCACTGACTATGCATCGAATATAGGATAACTAATAATAGAGGATTGGTGCAGAACTATTATAAAAATCTTTTTCATCACCTTATAAATCGTGTGGTTTATCGTTATACATTTATTCAATTTAAAATCTGAGTTCTATTTACTATTATTGCGAAAGTTATACTCTTGTCAGTTACCTGAGTGGTTAATACAGTTCAGGAAATCCTGACAAATCAGGGAATTTAGTAAAAATGGCAATTTAACGATAAATATCCGATAAACGACTATAACGATAAATCTAATTTTTAAGGTTCCGGAATTTTGGAAGAATGTATCAATTATAAGAATTTATTAAGAAAATAATGTAGGAATCATTTCACCTTGTTACCAGAGTATATTATTTTATACGTTTAAACTTTGTGTAAAGTGCCGTTGAAATAAGGTTCCACTCTTATAAAATGTTGTATTCACATGATTAATATCACTCGTAATAGTTTTTCGCGTAAATATATAATCAATTAAAGCAGACATTTCTATTATTATACACGTTGAGTACAAAGTGCATATAATTAATTATCTTATTGATAGATACATATGAGTCACAGTCGTTAAGTTGACTTCAATATCTTATTATTTAGTTATTAAACAATTAGTTGTTATTTTTATCAAGTAGAAATATTGATTTTTTAAAATTTAATTAAATGCTTGTTTAATTGCACAAAAAATCCTCCTGTGTGATTGTATATTATCTAGGTTTTACCAACTATGAATAATATTGTATTATTTTATACAATCTGTTTAGAGTATTTTTGTAATTTATTGTAGTAAATTACGATGTAGCATCACTTTGTACATGTTAAGCTAAACGATATACCTATAAATAAAACATACTGTACATAGCCCAAATTGGAACTTCATTTTAACGCAGTTCATAAAAGTGCGGAAATGTATTAAAGTAAATGACTGCACTGATTGAACTTTGAATGCTTTGAACCATAAAATTGCAAGTAATTAAAATGAAGAAATGACAGTTTTTGTAATAGTTCTTATGTGTATTTTGTTAGGATGCTTGCATATTGAGATTTATTTATATCACTTATATAACTGAAAATTTAATTTATTCTGATCAAAATTGTTACAAATTGTTTAAAAGTATTATTGGTAATATGGTACAAACATTACTAACATGGTTCATAGGCTACACCGACATTAAAAAAGTTTAGCCGCAATAACCCACGTGACCTTAATAACATTATCTGGAGTTGATTTTATACTGCGGTAGATTAATATTTTTGGTATACGTATTGTATGTTTACAGTGACTGTGTTTTTGTGTCTTTGTAATCTTTGCAAAGTATAACTAACCTCGCCACTAGTATTAGTTAACTTAATACATTGTTTTCAATGGTTTAGTTTTGATAAGTTTCTTATTTGACCCATAACGTTTTTGCCGTATTTTTATGATGTTTACTCGATCGAATTTTGCAATTACTACTGATATCTATTCTATTAGGTAATTTGACCATAATATAATGTTATTAGTAGCAAACTTCTAGTTGTTACAAAGAGTTTTTACTTAAAATAATAATTCATGACCTTTTTTCATTTCATAGATGCCACAGTATTATATTGGATCAGTTAATCTATTGTTCTTCTCGATTGAAGTACATCCAACAATTTTTTACTTATATCTTATAGAATTCCGCACGTGTTCTGGGCCCTCTTGTTTCCGCCCCTGTTAATTGTACATTTTCAATTTAAAATTATGTTAACAATATTTTAATGTTATATTATTATTATTTTGTTTATCGAAACTAATAATATCTATGAAAAATGTAATCTCACGTTACAAATTTATTTAGAGGATTATCAAGGAAATTGAAGTGTTGGTTGTGGCTTTGATAATATATTCTTTTAAATATTACTTGTTATTTTGACCACACTCTGAAATAGACAGTGTTTTTTCCGTTTAAAACTTCGTTAAATGGATTTTAAGTTGACATATGCAGTAAGATTTGTAGTCTTATTTATTGTAGGCTTCAGTCGTACCAACATTCAAATGAATACCTTATTATCTAATGTCTATTGTTAGTTGTCAATTTATTCGCTTTTATTCCATGCGCAGTTTTTGTTTATTATTGCGGAATTATAGATTACTGCTGTTAGTTATAGGGGAGCACATTTTTATAAACAGCATTGATGTTTATGACTTTATGAAAATAATTAAGTATGGCTATTAGCTAATACGCTGATTTTCGAATGTTGTCTCAGATCAGGTTAGAGCCTTTTCAGATTTTTCTATTCCTGGCTATGACAGCTGTGATAATCAATTGATTTGCAATCTTAAAGGTTTTCTTTAAAAATATTCTAATGTTGCTGTGTAGCTTCAGTGGATAAGTAGCATGTTGATAATTTATTTTTTTGTCACTAATCTTGATTCTCCGTTTCTTTCTCGTATTTCAGGAATAATTGAATACAACTTCCAGTGCGTCAAGAAGGGCTTACAAGATATTCTGGACCTTAAGTTGAAGGCTAATGCAAATGTGGACTATATTCAGCAATAATGATGACTAAACCTCTTCCATTTTTTGTATTTATTTTACAATTCGACTGCAATATACTTGCTCATCTTTGATTTGATTATTTTTATATTGTCGATTGATATTGTGACTAGTTAATTTGTACCGATGATACTTTCACTATCCTGTATTATATCTGTTTTTCTTAATTGTGATTATTATTGATTATTATTCATCTATTTTACATTTAAAAATATATATTTTATATTTTACAGCCGCCTTTCTTAACGCTAAAGTAATATTTATTTCTTCTGCTATTCGAATAGATAGAAGCGAAATAAGCAAACACCTGTGTTGTCTAGACAAAAGCGTTGGCCATTGTCAGAAAATTATTCTTTGTTTAAACTCTATATAACAAATTTGCCGTGGATCAATAATAGATACTACTGTAACAGTATCATGCACGTTTGCAATTGGTAACCATCACAACGTTCTTCCACATTTTGTCTGTTTAATTGTTATACGTTTTTGTAGCTGTAATAGCCTATCAACTTGTAAAATATGGAATAATTCGATTATGGAAGTACAGTTTTCCCGCTATTTTGGGTTAGTAAGAATTGTACAATATGTTAAAAATAAACATTTCTTTGTTTAGCTGTTTGTTTAACATTGGTTGAATCATTTTATAGCCCATCAAAGAAGATATAGTTGCCGACAGTAGCAATCTGAAAACGGGTGTTTTTTATTGAGGTAATATCAGCTCTTTATAATATTTGTTTTCAAAGAAATAGCGTAGTTTGTCCAAATCCTAGCTAGCCACCCGAAAATATTCGTAACTATCAACGTAGTTTTGCAAAAATTATTTTTCTTCTGTTATACCTAAACCATTTCAAATACTTCCTGTCGTCTAATGATTAGGGTTCTTTGTCAACAGAGTACCAAGTTAAAGTCTTGTAATGAATAAAGAATATATATTTAATAGTTATGTCTGCATTAATTTCACAGATATTATAAAATAAGATTTAATAAAACAGATGATAAAAAATAAACATAATTTGTCTTTTGCATTATTTAAGATCACCAACCGTATCTAACGGCAAATATAATGTATACAGTAACAACAGATAATGAAAATAATATAAGTAATTGAATAAACTAAGGGAAAGTACATACAAAATATTACAAAGGTTAGAAATACTGAAAAAATAATATTTGAAATTAGTAGCTACAATAGCATTTTCATAATTGCATAGTTTAAATAAAATACGAATCCAGATAGTCTCCCAAAACAAGTGAGAAAGGCCTTTTTTTGACCAACCAAAAATTGCATGGTCATAAAAATTATAAAAGAATAAACGTTTTCTAAGAATATCACCGCGTAACACAAGTGTTGAAAGAGGATGAGCACTAGTACTAACATTAGAGCAAATAACATAGATTTCGTTTATGTAGGCGTAATATACATTGACTAATGAGAGATCGAGTCGCTTTTATTAAATAGGCCTATATATTTTACAGTCTATATAAATGTCCAGATAAAAATAATGTACACAATTTATAATATGAAAAAGTAATATCAGATCCAAAATATAATTATACTAAACAATAGGGTCACCCACCTACAGATAGAAACATGGCAATATTAAAATGACATTATGTCAGATATCACAGCGGATATGAATGAATGGACGGATACAAAGAGCAAGGTAACAAAAACGTTGGATGAAATTTAGCGTACATCGTATCGAATAATATAGACTATATATATATATATGCATATATAGACGGATCTCATAATTTAAACATATACTGCTGATATACTTATAATTGTTAACTGTTATGTTAGAAGACACATTTTCACAATATAATCGATGAAATTATTTAACGAAATATGTGACATGTTATTTTTTAATCCAGATATACGGTAAAAATCCATTAATTAACTAGATTAGACATTCGTTGAATGTTTTTAACACCATTTTATACACTATAAATTTATTAATTCTAAAAAGGACAGATTTATACAAAAGCTGATCAATGAAAACATTATAGTTTTGATCAGTCAGGTTGTTCATTTTCTGACCGCGAAGCAAGAAAGGAAATTGAAGATTTTGGTAGTTTAAAATATATTTAAAATATTAATAAATTAATGATCCTAAAATATGTATGTAACTCGATATACTAATGTATATGTATGTATATCTCGACTTTGACTAAATTTCGCCTTGATATTGCATAAATTGGCATTAAAAGATACGGTCATACAAGGTTACTATATTTTCAAACAAGTATTAATTACTACAGATAAAGGATGGCTGCAAATTAGCTTTGGGCGATAATTTTGTCAAAGCTTTCAGGTAACTTGACTTTACACATGAGATTTATGCCTATATTTTACACTTAGTTATGCCTCTTTGACGCCAATAAAGTAGCCTGCAGTGCTGCTACTGTTGCCATGAGCAACTGAGGCCTCAAGACTCCCCCGCATGGCTGCCGCCCAGACTGTTGATCTCCTGCCTTATAGAACGGACAAGATCACTGGTCTGACGGGAACTGTCGCCGACATTCGAGGCCACGTCAACCTCGTCCGTATTGGCCGGCACTGGGTAACCAGGGCGACGCGGGGTCGACAAGGGCGCTGATTGGCTGAGTAGTGGGGAATGGGTGTGATATACGTCATACATTGAAGATTATTCCAGCCCAAGGTTAAAAAAAGGGTTTCTATTACCAAAATCCTAGAAATAAAAGTATTACAAGTACGTAATATTCAAAATTAAACAATTTTTTAAATATATACACTGTATAGTCTGTCTATGAAAATGTTTACATCGACATGTTGTGACATATATTCGTGATAGACAGTGCGGCAATATCATGCATTACATGGATTAATTATTAGCAATCAAAGAGTCAGCTGCAGGGATTTGATGCATATTAATTTGTAGCTAATTGTTTTAGGCTTGTTGTGGCAATACTTATTTGAAATAATAAATTAAATAAATTATAAAAAGGTTGTTTCCTTATCTTTGTTGATTACCGTAAAAATCCGGTATATTAGTCGCACGCTCCCCTCTCCACTTTATAAAAAATTACAATTTTTATATGTTCAGTGAGTATAAGTCGCATCCCTAACTTTTAAAATGGGTTGTCAATAAATTCTTTTGCATGTATTTCTATGTGGATTGCATTTCAGTCATAATATTATTTGCTTAAGGGGGGAGGTACAGCAGGGATTATGAAAAAATGCAATTTTCACGAAAAGAATTGAGAGTTGTTTCACATTAT
>JAUZND010078546.1:0-16284 GCA_034780555.1 Coelogynopora nodosa | reverse complement strand
CCCTCTCCCCCTTTTTGTAAAGATCCAGACCATTATGGATCATAAATAAGTCAAAAGCTTTCATTGATTATATTTTTTAGGTTAGTAAGCTATGACAACCAAAGTTGGTATGATGCCTCACAAATATAAAATGAATATTTTTATACATGTATATATATATATTTAAAAATATTTGCAAGTAGTATATAACAATAAACATTTTAATTAATGTCTAATTACATTATAATCTTATTGCTTAATTATAAATATTGTTTTTAGACCTTGTTTAAATTTTGGACAAAAAATTACTTCATTCGTGACGTCGCTTTTATTTTTAGCCTATAATTTTTTATGTTCACAACTTATGACGACCAAACTTAATTTGATGACTCACCAACATAAGCCAAATCTTTTATACTATTTTATTTTGTAAGTAGTATAATTATTTTAAATTTTTTTAATAATTTTTTACATACAAGTAAAATTAAATTTAATATAGATAGACATCTAGAATAGCTATGAGCTAGCGTCATTTTGTTAAAAATCAGTTGAAATTATGGAAATTTTAGTGATTTACAGCTGATTAAATACTATATATATATATATATATATATTATATATGTATAGTAGAATGAAATTAAATAGATAGACTAGCAGAATAGCTATGAGTCAATACTTTTGTTTTTTAAATCAGTTAAAATTTAACAGAATTGTAGACCTTTTACCATTGTAATGTATAGCACGAAATATTGCACGATGATTTCTATGAGGATTCTTGGGTTCACTCAGCTTGATTTTGCAAATTACATATTGATATCTCTCCCCTTAAGGATAAATGGAGAAGGCTTTACAGTAAAATTTCATACTGCTGCAGCCGGTCGACACTAATCGTCGTATTTGCAATCGCTCTTGCTCTGCACTTATATTATAACTTTACTCTTGAGATGTCTAAAATTGTGACTGCTGCTACGGCCGTAACAAACAGTTTGAAACATGACACACAACCACATATCGACAGCGATAGGCAAGGCCACACATTGAGGCAATAGTTGCGTATTTGATGTAGGGGGAAATGAATTCTCTACATAGACAAATGTACAATTTTTTTAAAAAGTTTACGGATAAAAGGAGAAGAGTCAAATTCATAAATACGATGTTCAAAGGACTTGTTTATATTTACTTTTTCAACAATGAGTGGCATAACAGCAGTGTATTATCCAATTTTGAACGATATTTCAATCAAGCGGTACAATCAAATCACCCCGTCAAAGCATTATCACAACTCCCAGGAGGGTCTGAGGGGCGAAAGACTAAAATAATTAAAGATTTGGCTCGCGAGATAGGAAACACCCCCCTTGGCTATTTTTAGCTCGTTTGAATTAGCAGATGTATCTGAATATCTGAAATTTTGTGTTTCTTTAAATAAAACAGTATTATAATCGGTTCAGAATTCGCGGAGTTATTAATTTTTGAAAATTATATGTTCAGATATATTATTTTATGTAAATTTTACAGGAGAGTGTTTTAAAGATACTGATTCCATTATAAATTGTAATTGAAAAGTATTGATTCCAAAATTATACCTATTTCCAATTATAATAGAACTTTAATAATAGTATAACATGATGCACAACACTCCAACCTATCGTATTCTACAACAATTTTTTGCAAAAACAAATCCAAAATTACTTTAAACGGCTGTAGCCAAAAAACATAAAAAAAAGGCTAAGGGGGGTGTTTTCTATGTCGCGAGCCATTTTGTTAATCTCAGAATACACAAATGATGTGCATATGCATGTGTAAGTATTACTGACATTTGTATGCTTACTTTCCAACCCTGTCTACTGCTGTATAATTTTAAAATAATTATTATAATAAATGGCTTTTTATCTGATTAATCATGTGTGCTTCAATTATTCAAAATAAGGAAATTTGTTTTATGAATTTATAATTTGATGAAAGTTCACCTATATGACCAATCGGAATTAAGTAAGACAATATAGAACGAAATAAGAGACCATTTAAATTTTTAAAAAATGTAAATGAACCATGTTGTATGTAGACCATTGAAATTAGTAGAAAACACACATACAATGATTACATGTAATGATAATCTGGTAAAAATTAACTTATATGACCAATCGGAATTAATTAAGACAATAATATATGGCGAAACAGCCAATGTAAGATACTATATAAATTTAAAAAAACTACTTTATTTATGAGAATAATAAATTATTTATGAAAATAAAAAATTATTTCCGCAAAACGACTTATTAAAAGATAATATTTTAAATATTATTTAAATTGTACGTTTTGCTTAACCAAATAGTATCAATCAGAATCAATTAAGACACTATACAACGAAACAGGCACTGTATGAGAACATCTAGAATAGATAACTCATAATCAGATAAGATGATCTAAAAAATACACACTAAATACAACCAACTAGATAGGTAATAAACATAACTTATGTCTGTTTAAAGTTTCAATCATGAAGAAAGGAATATTTGTCTTATATGTAAAAAGGCTATTGCTCGAATTATTGCATTTATTATATTTATATTTATTTATTTATTAAACTTATTACGTGTACACAATCAACTGTTTAAAGCACAAAAGCTTACTTCGCTCAAGGATGCGCTGTTACTGTCAACCCTTCTAACATTGAAAGCAAAACAGTTTTTACTAATACGAAAATATTATTCATGAAATCGATAACTACAAAATTGAAACAAAACAACTTTAACTAATTCTGCATATATACCGAGCGACGAAACCCAAAAGTTGCTCTACTGCATGGATATCAATCAACACAAGATGTTGAACAAGAATTTAAACTCAAATCAATCAGTGACAGACGAGGAATCAATTCGGTCCTACGACGACGAGGAGGAAACATCAATAAAATCGATAGAAGATATAACGGAGGACCAGGAAGAAGAGAAAGAGTCGACGCTTCTGACTACAATTCTGGAGGACTTACAGAAAAACCTACAGAAAAAATGGACCCTGAAAGAGTTGAAACATAAAGTACAAGACAAAATGATGCATTATATTGAACTATTCATTTATATGAAAAATTACGAAGAAATAGAACGAATTGAAGTAAAGATCGAAAAAATTCAAGAAGATACTCCTATTGTCACCTATAATTCAGCTCTACAGGAGAGTATCAAACGAATTTGGTATATTTTTGACAGCTGAGTGTGTGAATTGAACTCAATTAATATCTCACATGTAGGTGATAATAATGATGATAATATTGACACATCTAAAAATAAAATGTAACCATTATGTTAAAGTACATATTCATCTCAAACTGTATATAATGAAGATCAACTGTGTAACTTTAATAAAATATAGGATTCATGAAAAAATTCTTTATTGATTTTAAACAAACATATTTGTGTTCATTTAGTCGGAATTATCATCGAAATCAATCTGTAAGTAGCAAAATCAAGCTTAGTGAACGTCAGAATCCGCATTGAAATCATCGTGTAATACATGACCATAATATATCACAATGGTAAAATGTCTAAAATTGTGTCAAATTTCAACTGATTTAAAAAAAATAAGTACTGATTCATAGCTATTCTGCTAGTCTATCTATTTAATTTAATTATACTATATTATAAAAAATATATATATATATTTATTAAAACAGATAAAAATCACTAAAAATATGTATACAACTCCTTTAAATTTAAACCGACTTTTAAAAAATTTACGATAGTTCCTAGCTATTATGAATGTCTATCTATTAAATTTTATTTTAATATATAAAAAAAGATTTTTACAAAAAAATTAAACTACTTACAAAACAAGTAGTATAAAAGATTTGGCTTACTTTGGTGAGTCATCATACCAAGTTTGGTTGTCATAAGTTGGTATCATCAAAAGTTATAAGCTAAAAACAAAAGTGACGTCAAGAATTATGTCATATTTCATCCAAAACTTTTAAAAATGTATGAAAACATTGTTTATAATTAAATAATAGGATTATAATTTAATTAGATAGTAATTATTTTTTAAAGTTGTGTACTACTTACAAATATTTATAAGTAGTATAAAAATATTGATCTTAAATTTGTAAATCATCATACCAACTTTGGTTGTCATAGGTTACTACCCTAAAAAGATATACCCAATGAAAGATTCTGGCTTATTTATGATCCATAATGATCAGAATCTTTAAAAAAAGGGGGATGGGTAGGGGGATTCTGTGTGCGGGGAATCAAAGGTCAAGTGGTGTGCCAGAATTTACTCTTATTATACTACTTACTTTATCTAATTTTTTAAAGATGCTAAAATATGAACTATTATATCCATTAAATCGAAAGATGGAAAAGTTTCAAATGACCTCCAAATGACCTCCTATAGATTCCATTCCTTCCATTTTTAATTTCAAATATATTTCATAAAACAATTTCCTAATAATTTAATATTCGAAGAAATTCTATGCCTATCATTTTATAGTTGTACTTTTATTAGCAGTATATATACACGTTATATATCCTCCTTTTTCAGTAATATATATTTTACCAACTAAATCAATCATATTTAATCATTTAAATAAAGTATTAGGATTGTTAAGTTTAATACATATATTGCATAGATATCAATCATTACTAAATAGACATTTTGAACATTTTAGACTTAGCTCTCGTCACTTTAATTGAAAAACACATTTTTAACGATATTGAACAATATTGTCGTTCAGTAGATACATCATATTAGTCGTATCTTATTATTTGTTTTCAATTAATCAATCTTATGTATTATAAATAAATATGCATTTATGTATAATTTATGTACAATTCGCAATATAAATCATTAAATAATATTATAAAAAATTATTTTAGGCTGAACAAAAATTATGTTTAAGTAACCGTAGTCAGATATTATGTTTAATATTATTAAAACTAATCGATATAAATTATTTCAAAGGCAAAAATGCATGGTATTTAGTATGTATTCTTATGATTCCAGAAAAATACATACAAGTCGTATATTATAATGATTTTCGGCTGTGTACAATATTTGTTATTGAATATATTAAATACTTTTTAAATATTTTGTTGTATAACTATAATTCGGTAATATTTCAAAAAATTATTTAAAAATTAAAATCGATAGACACTAATTTACAATCATTACCCTTGGAATATACAATTTTAATATCTTACCAATTTTAAACAGAGTTCCACTATTGTTTTCCTCGTGAGTACAGTATAAGACAGAGACGTACAAACGACCAGTTTTCAAAGAAATAGTTTAGTCTAGTGAATAGTCTGGTGTCCTGGTTGTCTAGCAGAGTGCCTATATATAGTTGCCAATTGAATTTGTATATTACACATCTTTACAAAGGAATCAATTTTCCAAGAAATATATATGCTCAACGACGTACACTTTGAAGAGTAAATATATACATATACGATACAGGAACAATTATATAGGGGTGTAATGTTATAATTGTTATTTTTTGTGAAAAGTGTTCAGTAGGCCTGTTGTATCTCAATTGGGGTCAAAAACAAAAATAGGACAATTATTAGTTTTCTGCACTTATTTCGTTATAATAATGACTGTATTTATATAAAATGAATATAAAATCATAATGAAGTCTCGATCTTGGCATAATCTTATATTAATATCCGTCATGTTATCAATTGCACACAGAAACAAGGTATCATTAATATATTAAACTGTGCTCAACCACACATGTGTGTGTGTATCGCATTATTAACAAGCACGAAAAATAAATTATTATTATTTATTTAGAATAATTATTATTCTATTATTTATTTAAATATAAACTAAAATAAATCAATAGAAAATGGGTGAATTTTGAAATTGCAACTATATATATATACATGTTAAGAGGTGCACTTTTAGTAAAGAAATGTAACACTTGACATGCTTATAGCTCACTTCTGCGAATCTTTCATTTCAAAGCTGTTATTTATTAGATAATTTATTGTTATGTGATTCAAATAGTTTAGGAAATAATATGTATATATATATATTATAATGGGAAATTCACTGGTTCTATTAGTTAATATTTAATATATTATGCACCAAGACAGGGCTACTGTACACTCTTAGGGGAAATTGTATCAATGCTATGGTCTCATATTAATCATAATATTATAGACATTATTGGCATGTTTTTCACATATCCGGTATTTAATTATAAAAAAGAAAATATATTCTATATTTCTCAGTAAGGTATCGGTGCACAATTAGTCTCAATGCGTTTTTTTTGGTCTCCAATATTAGGAAAGCATATTTCTTTATAGGTTTTAAGTATACCAGTTAGATAAACAAATTGATCAATGCAATAGTATAGTAAATACAATATATTTATTTAAAATCAAATTTTAAATCTTGAGTACACATTTTTTGGATTATATTTAATACAATTAAAAGACGTTAAATGTACAATTTCCTTATAAAATATAAATAGTATAATAATTTTATTTCCATAATTCAGAATATATATGTCTAAATATATATAGTCGTTGTCGGCCTAATATCTCGCAAGTGTATTTGACATTCAAGAAAGAAGAACACTTGATAGTTCGTTTAATATTTTTGTGTATGTTTTATGTTTATTTGGTTAAATTATATATCGCAAGAACAATATTCTTTTGTAGTATTCAACTGTGCAGCCATTTAATAATTAAAGATCAAATTAAAATATAAAATATATATATTGAATAAAATCGAACCACTTGCAGGTTCATGTGTGACGTTCATATGACGTTCATACAACTGCGCTAACATCTGATAGAAAAAGCAGTAAAATGGACGTCTTTTGAACTGCTTTAAATTCGGGCGCCAAATTTAAAAGAATAGTAATTCAATGGACGTCCAGTGAACTTTTGTGGTTACTTGGGATATGTTACCATTATAAATAGGTACAACTCCAACAAAACAAAACAAATTACAGTAGCATTTTTATAGATATTTTACTTTATTTGTCCGATAAAAGATAAATCTCTAAAAGATTTAGTAGGTCTCTTGTTTAGGAGGTTGCCCTAAATGTTAAACTAAAATACCTAAAATACCATCTCGAATATAGTGAGCCGCCCGTTATATACCGTGATTAATGTAGACATTCTGAAAGTGCTAAAATTAAACAAAAACTACCAACTGTTACTAATAGTACTGAATTACTTAATGCTTTTAGTTATATGGGGTTACATCTCTTCAAATACTAGGTATTTGCACAATTTAATTATTTATAAATATGGTATATTGTGCATGATGTTGTTATATTGTTAATATTATTTTTAATTAATAAGGTATTTTGCAGATAATAATGAATTATTATACATTATTATTGCAATTATTATCTATGCAATTGTATTAGTGTTGTTCAAATTAGTAACTACACCATATGACAACTAGTGACGACATTGACATTTACTGAATTAAACGTGATTATATTTTACCTTTGGTGATTTTACCAAGGCTGAAATAAAGTGAAAGAATCTCACAAGAGAATGCAATAACAGTTTCTGTTTTATGTGAAGCTTTTGAGTATTGTGTTTGCATTGTATGTAGCTTATAGCGGTGTTTGTCATATTCAAAGCAGGATGAAATAATATGTTAAATTCTAACAATAGTGAATCGATCACCAGTTTCTGTTATAAGTCAGTTATACTAATGTTTGTTTAATTGATTTGTCTGTTAGCGATGTTTATAAATAACTCAATAGTAAAGTTAATGCATAAGAAGTATAAGAAGTATTTTCATATCATTTAACACTGTAATATTTCTATATATATATATAGCTCTTGGTATTGTGTGTTTGAAGTTTGTTTTAATAAAAATGTCAGTAATAGTAAAAATTGTATCATTTTGGAATCTTCCCTGACATATATTTAACTTGGCTTGGCAATGTAAAATATTTACTTTACATAATTTATTCACTTTTTGAATGATTCAAATCTTTCAATCAGATCATCTGAACAATTATTGATGCCTAGTGGGACAATGTTAAATTAATATTATATAACATTTTTATTTTCTTATAGTATGTACCCTGAAAAAAAGATTACAGTAATTTTACATTGGAAAAATTACGTCAGATAATGCGCAATTTAGAAAAATAATATTTAATGAGATATTTTTGTACAATTGAAAATGAGAATGGAGGAAAATTAAAAGGAGAATGAATAACTGATTTGATATGTCGTCTTTTTGTTGCAGTGTATAAACTGAAAACAATTAATTAATACTATTTTATACACAAAATGTAATGTAGTTAATGTAATATTACAAATCAGGATAATTATGTAAACGTATTCATCTAATATATATTCTACTCGAAAATATTAAGATAGTCTAAAATGTATCAATAACGTGTTATTTTATTATCATTACAATGAAATTAATCTTCTAAGCCAATGTTACCACAATATCGTTTAATATTATATTATTTTAATGAGATTTATATTAGTTATTTTACTCAATATCTGAGTACCTTATTTTAAAAATTTTGTTTTTATTAAATATATACCTATCATACATGTAAGTAGTATATTTCAATATTAAATGTAGCTATACTAAATATGTATCTACATGTACATCACTTAAGTACTTTAAAGAATATGTTCTTCGCCTGTGAGGGTAATTATCGAATGGCAAGCGAATGGCATCGACTGGAGCCGTGGAGTCTCCCATCGTCCGTACTTTGAGAGGTCCGTGACGTCGAAGACCCGAGAAAGTGCTTAACTTCGTCCTCCCCCCAATCGGGAGTCGCACCCGACAACACGGGAAGTTGTCATACAAGTACGTGTCTTCGCTCACTGTGCAGTGTGTGTTACGATAATCGAAGCGAATACAACGTTTTAATAGCTTGAAGCTGTTACGATAGATACATAGCCTTGTTGAATATGGCTTTATTATTATAATTTTTATTACATATTTATAATTGCATTGTTGTCAAATTTAGCTGTTGAATATTTAAGGATAGGTAGACACAGTGTTTATAAACTATAAATAAATATATATATATATATTGTATATAGTGTTTATAACTATAAATTCAAGTCATTGACTTAGTCAAGTCTTGTCTTAACTATGAAGTCAAATCGTGACTTAACTATAAAGTCGAGTCGTGTCTTAACTATAAAATCTATATAACTGTCATTAGTTTGATATTTTATGATAATTTCCAAGATTTTTATAAAATCTTAAGTTAACTTAAATATATTAGGCCTATTAGGTTTTTTTATGTTTTAAATAATAAATATATTAATAACACGATATCCTGAAAACATTTGTTTATTTAAAAGAATTTGCACAAAGTAGTACATCGCAATACGACTCAATCATAGTTCTTTTTGTGTCAAATATAGCATTAAATAGGTACATACTGTATATTACAAGCATAATATACTATATGAAAAAGTTCAGCAATAAAAGTTCACGATATGTATTTAGAAATCCATACTTGATGTACCCTTTCGTTTAGGTATCATCATAGGTACCATATTATCATAGGTACCCATCATAGCTGCCCTCCATCGTCGCATACTATCTATCATTAATGGTGTTAATGTCATTGTGAAACTTATCACCGTGTTCTCACTCCCATCCTTCATGTTTACTTTGAAGAAGTCAGGATGGGAAGGCAAATAATGTACGGCAACCAGAGATGTTGTAATGTTTGATCAAATTATCAATTAATTATCTATAATTGTCCACTTTCATGCTACATATTTCTGCAAAAGCCTTTGACAAAAACCTAAACTTTTGATCTTGGAACGAGTGCATTATGAGGCACGTTTTGCTTTCCCGGGACTATAAGGTACTCTCCCAGAGGTCATTATTTTTGTGTGTAATGCTTATCATCCACGCGACTGTCCCATGGGCATAGCAAGCATGGGTGCTTCGTGTAGCCCTCCTTGAAATCCAAATAGAAATCCTAACATTTGAAATCACCACAGACATTCCATACCCATTTTTTGTAGTTGGTTTGATGCTGTAAATGCGTAACATGTTCGTAATCTTCTTTCATACGAACCGAGTGTTCAACTGGGACGGAAGGTAGTTTATTGCCATTGTGAATTAAAATTGACCTGTCTATGAACAAATGCCATTCAGGAGGCTGATGGCAAATACCAATGGAAAATACCATCAATAACGGAGCAATAACAGGCGTCTTTTTCGGTAACTAAATGTTTTATAACTTAGGATCTGATATGTTTCACTCTTTGAGACGTGATGTTAGAAGTTCAACATGTGACTTTGTCAGCCTCGTTTGTCTTTCCAGTTTATCAAGCTCCTGTTGATTAGGAAAATGTGGAGTGTAATCATTGATAATACTTGGGTGATATGACTGTCTTTGTTTTTCTCATCAGAAGAGAAGCTTTCATCTGAAATTGCTTTTATGTGTTGTGGGTCAGATATTGGCAGCTTATCGGATTTTATAGACATTTGTTTGTACAATCAGGCTTAGTTACTAAGTCAACCAATTGTATTAGATTATATAGTTAAGAGTGTTGCATTTTTCTGTAATCAATTTTATATTATTGTTAGAAGCAAAAGGCTGTTTTCTAATTTCTGTAATTATTTTATTAAGTTAATTGTTATTTTCTAAAATGTTACTAGCTTATTTGTTCGTTTTTTTTCACATATTTTTATTGTAATATTTTAATATTGGATGTAATGTTCTCTCAATGTTGCTACAAGATTCCAAATTGATAGAGTATTTATACGGCAGCTATGTGAACCACCTTTAGTGACTATCATTTTTTACTAAAGCAAAATATCTGTATTACAATTTTTAGATGTGAAACTTTATAGATCAGAAAGCATTAAAATATATATCACATGGATTACTTAAAATATCTGTACGTAGAACATATTTCATTTTTTTCTCTCTGAAAAATGAAAAAAAGAAATATGAATGAGAATAATCAATAAATTAATGTATCATATGATATTATAAATTATCAAGTGATCTTTTCATGTGATATTGTAGTAACAATCATAACATAAATACATTCTGAATAACGGTTGTGATAACATAGGATAAATAGTTTATTTCGGGGTGTTCCAGAACGTCAAAAATAATTGGTCATTAAAGTTCGATTTTTTAATGAGGTTTTTGTTCGAAATTGAGACAATTTGAATCACAATACTTTTTTAGTATGTTATAACAGCTGCATTTATCAGAGTGTCCTTCAATCTTGCAGTAGAATCGAATTTCACTTTCATTGAACGCATTTGGATGCAGAATTTTCGGCAATTTCTGAAAAATGTAATAATATATTTTGATAATTTGTTCCATATAGATTAACACTCGCATTCCCAAGTGCTTTTATACTCCTAAAACTGCAAAGATATTTTCTGCAATAATGTACCAATTTCAGTCAAATAAATGTTGTTCAATTTGCCTCGTGAGTTCAGTCAATTGATGTAGTAAAACAACAACGACAAACTTTCTAAAATAGATTTATGAGTCGGTTAAAATAGAATATTGAATTTTAGCAATGTTAAGATATCAGTGAATATTAATTAAATTAATAATTACATTTCATAAAACATTATTTAGTTTTGATCTTTGAAATACATCCAAATAATATTCATTTTTATTCTCAGCAAAGTGTGGTTCAACGGAACCTGTAGCTCACATTTTATTTCTCAATCTGATTGACTCTAATTTCAGTAATTTAAAGCCGTGTGCTTTTAATGATGAATCATTCTATACATTTTTGTCATTTAGATGGAAATATATTTTAGTACAATTTAATGGATCAATTTTATCAGGGATCCACATAAATATTCCACACACTTTTCCCAAAGACATTGGTTTTCGAGGTTTATTTCTTGGTTTATTTCTTGGTTTGCATATTAATAATATAGGTGTATATAAATACTTTTAGTTCTGTTCAATTAATTTTATATATATATATATATAGGTTTATATAACGTTTAGGTCACATTATGTGAGTGATAAAAACATTTAAAATTATTTATGGAAACAAAATTTTGGCAATTTTAGCAATTTTTGACAAACTTTGAACTGTACAATAAGTTTTTGCTGTATTTATATTTTGATGTTATTTTTTGCAAATATAAGTTGCCCATATATACATATTCTTAATGTTTCATTGTAATTAATTGATTTACATAATTTTAAATTGTATTATATTTAAAATATGATATGTTTATGTAATATAAAAAATAAATGCATTGTGCCAGTAATTAATTTTAATCTATTCTTAGACCGTATAGCATTAAATATATTAAGGATATCCAACATTTGTTGTTTATAATATTTATTTCAGCATTTGAAGCTAAGTAGTCTATTCGCCACTGAGAAAAGCTTTTACTTATTCACCAAGGGTTAGTTAAGCTTTAATTGATTCACCAAGAGGGCTAGTTAAGCTTTTACTTATTCATCAACATCTAGCTAGGCTTTTACTTATTCACCAAGGGCTAGCTAAGCTTTTATTTGTTCACCAATGGAAAGCTAAGCTTTTACTTTTTTTACAAGGGCAAGCAAAGCTTTTACTTATTTAACAAGGGATAGCAAAGTTTTTACTTGTTTACCAAGGGTGTAGCTAAGTTTTAATTATTCACCAAGGGCTAGTTAAACTTTTACTTATTCACCAAGTGCTAGCTAAGCTTTTACTAATTCACCAAGGGCTAGCCAAGCTTTTACTAATCTTTTACTAATTCACCAAGGGCTGGCCAAGCTTTTACTAATCTTTTACTAATTCACCAAGGGCTAGCAAAGCTTTTACTTATTCAACAAGGGCTAGCTAAGCTTTTACTTATTCAGCAAGGGCTAGCTAAACTTTTAATCATTCACCAAAGGCTAGCTAAGCTTTTACTTATTCACCAAGGGAAATCTATGCTTTTACTTATTCAACAAGGGCTAGCAAAGCTTTTACTTGTTCACCGAGGGTGTAGCTAAGTTTTTACTTATTCACAAAGGGCTAGCTAAGCTTTTAATTATTCACCAATGGTTAGCTAATCTTTTACTTATTCACAAAGGGCTAGCTAAGCTTTCACTTATTCACCAAGGCCAAGCTAAGCTTCTACTTTATAAAGCTGCTTTCAAATTTATTTGGTCTATATACTGTATATAACATTCCAAATTAAAATATGCATAAATCTGTCATAAAGAAGGATTATCAGAAAAGTAACGGACGATTTATATCGACTTTAGAAACATTTATTAAGTTTAAAATACTAACTGTTTCAAACTATGAACCGAAAATGTGATTAACATTGTTAAATATTTTGAAAATGTGGTTTATATTTAAACATTAAAAAAATGTCCACTTTCTATATATAATTTGTGATATTACAACTTATGTCCGATGTTTTAATTGGTGCTTATACCTACCAACAATTTATTATATATATTTATTATACATAACTCCGCATCTTGTTATAACAGACATTGCCTATTTCACTTTTTAAATTAAAAAAAAACTATTCTTACCTCTTCGAGCAATTTGTACGCTTCCAAATGACCATCGTCTAATTTTCGCAAAAAGTACACAGAGAGAAGGGGGTTTGTGTCTCTCCTGTCACAGTCAAAGGTAGAAATACGAACGGCAAAATCGTTTCCCAATTTTTGAAGAATTTCTTTTCGAAACTACAAAACAGACAATAAATTGTAAAAAACATATATTGAAGTCTATATAGTACTTAAGTACTGTGAAACTGTGATATCGTTATTTGTAACCTAAATAATTGCGTTTTTGTTTATTCCATCAATACTTGACCTATTATCGATTTTAACTCTGATAAATTGATTTATCGGAATTGATATCTTCATAGTTGACATTATTAATATCAATAATATATTATTAATTTGTATTATTTGTATTATTATTATTATTAATATTAATAAATCCATTTCATATTTAATGATTATAGTGAATACACTGGATAAGCATTCGGCACTAGGCATATTCTAAAATATCGATAAATGGTAATCAAATTTGGTGCTATAAGGTAAATATAGGCCCGATGAACCAACTTTAACTTTTTACCTTAATAATTTAATTAATAAATGTCATGATATAAATAAGTCAAATAATTTAAAGATAAAATGAAATTATAATTAAGTTAAACATGATGCATATATTTAAGTGTTTTTTGACTGACTACTAAGAAAAGTATTGTAGTATATGTTAAGTTATAATGTGTATTAGAATTATCTATACATATAATGGTAAAAAAATAAAAATCGGTCTATTAAAAAAATGTAAGATTATTTAATTGTTGTGTCGTTGATAATCAGAAAAGTAACTATTTATCTATATGTATTATATATTATTCAACAAATGTAGTATTTCCTCATATTATAATACATGTATATTTATTTAATGGATTAATGCAACATTATTTAGTATTAACAAATATTTCGCAATGTGTAACATTTAATATATATACATATATATATATATATATATATATATATACAATTACGTAATATTAGCAAAAATCAAACTACACTATATAAAGCTAGGAGAACATTAGTAACCTCTTCTTTTTTAGCTTTTGCCTTTCCGTCGACAAGTTTTCCCACTTTGGTGTCCATCTTCGGCTTTCCAGTGCCAACCAGACGGTACAGATTACGACTGAGTATTCGCTTAAATAGGTCTTTGGCCACCTGCAAATTGACTTCAGCTTGGGGAAATGCTGGGTATACTGCTTTTTGGTGATTTACTGCTGCTGGTTTGTCGTCACTGTAATAATTGACAATCTGCCAAAAAATGGAGTCTGACAAACTCAGGTAGCCTTCAACTCCGTGCGCACCCCCTCTAGACTTCTCCGCCAACTTGAATTTGCCATCAGCCAGTTTGAATCCGTCAAATAGCATTTCCTGAAATCAAGTTGGAGATAATCTTTAAAAATGAGCGATCTTTGGAATTAGTCATGTTTTCATCATATAATATAATCCTGACTAAACTTTTAAACTACGTCAAAGAATAAACAATATTTGACATTTATTTTTCTAATTTTAATTAGGGGTTTCTTTGCGAGTTTAACTGAAATATAGTTGATTAAGTACTATTTTATTATAATATATTATTTATATAAACTTTCTATAAGGAGTTTGATATAAATTATTTATGAATACATTACCATTAAGATTTTCTGTTAAAAATGTACAGCTAGGGGATATATTTAGATTTCAAAACGGTCATTAACAAATATTGTTTGCATATCACGATATTTTTAGTGACACCGCTTGTTCAATAATTTGCAACTGGAAGAGGTATTGGAAGTACAACCCAAACACTAAGGCCCGCCCCATTTGGATTAAATATTAAAATTATCATTATCATCAAATATAAAGATCTAGAAGCACATGCATCGGATGTTTAAGATGTATAAATTATTTTATATTATCAATATTAACCCAAATAGAACATCTATACTACTAATTTACATATAAGTATTATATTATATAGCCGAATCGGTACACTACATTTATTTCCAGCACCAGAGTCAACATTAAAAATAAGGAGATAATATTATTGGATATTTAAAATTTATAAACTATTTTATACTATCAATATCGACTATAATAATAGAGTGTACCGATTCTGCTATTTAATACTACTTATGTGTAACTTAGTAGTATAGATAGTATATTTGGATAATATTGATAATATAAAATTGTTCATACTTTTTAAACACCCAATGCATGTGCTTCTAGATCTACTGTATATATTTGACTATTTTGATTTGATAAAGTTGTTAGCCTATATATTTGTCCAATTTTCAATGTGTTATACCGTACTACTACAAAAGTTTCGCTAACCCTGCGAATCTGATAAATCCGAATATGGTGCTATTTACATTACGGTTCTATTACATGCATCATCTTCAGAATAACATACAACAATATTTTTTATAATAAAAAATAGTCTGAAGAAGTGGATCGCTCTGCTGTCTTTAGAATTTTTCTTTTGAGATGACGTAATCCATGAATTAATTTGTATATTAAAATTTTGTATAAATATAAATGTATGCATGTTCAAGATGTTCTAAATTATCTATTTTGAGAATTGGACTGATTTATATATTACCATTAACTGATACTTATAAAACAACTATAAAAGTTGTAAATCGATTGGTAATCAGTAACGCGGTTGTAACATATACAATAATATTAGTAGAGTCAATGTATGAAAAAATATGGCCTAACCCCAAAAAAATTGCAAGCAAAGGTATTTTAGTGTTTTCTAGTAGTATTGGGTCTTGTGAACAACATGTCAAAAGTTTACTAAATTTGAAGACACAGAAAGTGCCCAA
>JAUZND010078545.1:0-38149 GCA_034780555.1 Coelogynopora nodosa | reverse complement strand
GGCGGTGGGCCCAGCCCAAAAACACGGCTTTGCTGCTGCAGTTCCTGTTGGGGTGGGGGTAGATTTCTTGGATATTCGCCGGCTTTGCAGCCGCCTGCATACACCTCGGAGAGGTTTCCAATATCGTATAGCTATTGATCGTGTTGTAGTCATCAATGACTATAAGATGTCCACAGTCCCTTGGTGGTTATTTGTTGTTAAGTGCAAAATATAAATAGATAAATATACGCGTCTTTAGAATTCGACAGTGATGCCCGAAATATATATTGTTATATTGATATTCATTTTTTACATTGTAAATGTGCGTTTTATAACATACCTTTAGAGATTTTGACTTCATAATTTTAATTACGAATATTTATATAAATGTGAATAATAAGGGCCTCTAAAATAGCGAGGCATACTATTTCAATATAAGTGAATAGTAGGCCTATACCAATCAATTTTTTTAATGTATGAACAATTTAAATAACCAAAGGCATATTAATTAGATAGTAATATTATAATATTATATGATGGTACACCCACACACTATAACTATCCTATCGATCAGAAGATTGCAGGAATAACGGTATTAATGTAAAAGCTTATTATATTAAATAAAACATCACATACCATTATGATGACAACCAGATTCCTACAGTTACACCACGTTGGAATTTAATTTCTTTGCTTCTTTTAAATATTAGAAGTATTACATATATGAATATGAACAAAAATACAAGATAAGCACTTGACTTACGTACAATGGTCTCTGGAGCCGTAAAAAGGGTCTTTATGTCGTATGTCCTATATCTTTATTGCGTAAAGAAGTAGATTGAGTATAGAAACACATTATATTATTACCTGCTTATAGAAATATTAAAAAGTATGTTAACTGAATTATTTACAGAAAAAATTAAATGTGTATCTACTAACTTCTATAAACTTACAAAATATATTTGCATCACCATGA
The DNA here is from genome assembly GCA_034780555.1 of Coelogynopora nodosa. Taxonomy (NCBI): domain Eukaryota; kingdom Metazoa; phylum Platyhelminthes; order Proseriata; family Coelogynoporidae; genus Coelogynopora; species Coelogynopora nodosa. Next base: position 37,194 of record JAUZND010078545.1, on the reverse strand, counting down.
CTAAATAAGCGAAACTTAATATTATTAAGTTTTGCTTATTTGAGAATTTTAAAACCTATGTGATAAAAACATATTTCATGAGTTATTCAACATATTAAGTAGAAACGGTTGTTCAACATGCAGCCCCGTTATGCGGCATTTTAAAATCTCCCTTGTATGAACACCTTATCGGAAGAGGATCGGACAGATTTCGCATCTCCATGGTTACTGTGACGAATGAGTAGACGTTTCCCGGCCAGCGTCCACAGTGAATAGCTGACTGAAGATGTCTGCGACAGTGGTGGCTTTGACGCCGGTACTTGTGCCTCTGAAAGACAGGTGGAGTTGTAGGCGAAAAAAAAGCACACAGAGGGAAGTGAACGGATAACATAATTTCGCGATTTTGTTATTTTCGTGTGACCAAACAGTAAATTTTTCTTACAATTTAGAACATTTATAATTATTGCATTTAATTAATCAATGCATATATAATTATATTATATAATATAGGAAAGAAATATTTTTTAATGGAGGGCAGTTTAATAAAAAGGGAGCCGGAAAGAACAAGAAAGAGAAGTATAAATAAATAATAACCCCATATTTAAAATTAACTAATGTTATTGAAGACACAAAAAATATAACGAATAATAATTTAGAAAATTCTAATGATTTTCAAAAGATGTGCTTTTCATAAAGAACAAATCACAAGTCTTGTAAGCAGTGTTTTTATAAACGGAACCACAAGAGGGCACTTGCACTTAGTGACTAGTGATTAGTGAGGGGAAACCGTGGAGAAATCTATAAATTTAGGCTAATCATTTATTGACAGATTGATACTTTGATATAATGACACGTTCCGACCTTAGATAGAGAAACAGAATATAATTAATATGCGTGTTACTTTGTACACATTAAGCGGTACTTTTGACAGATACTTTAGAAGACTTTTTTTCTTTCTACAATATGATTTTAGATAATATACGGCAGACAATCATACACGGGAGACACTATAAAAACACATGATACGATTTTCCGCATCGAATACTCAAAAAATTAAATTAGTAATTTATACAGTGAAATTGATAAATACATCAAAGGTTGTTGCCTCAGATTTAAGACAATATTTTAATCATAAATAATATTGACCTTTCGACAAAATCACCGACCCCGATATCAAATTATTCTTTTTTATATATAATTAGAGTTAACTGAAAAGATAAATAAAATGATTAATCAATTAATAAAAGAATAGTCATTATTTCAATTATCTTCAAAAACATAGCGTACAATAAAATTTGAGTTTATTAAAGAAAGAAAAAGTAGATTTACAGATTTTAGAAGAAAATATAAAATATATTACTCTTTTTATATATGATAAATAAAATGAGTTTAATCAAATAAGTTATTTAATATCTGTTGCAAGAATCTAAACCACTCGTAAATATTCCGCAATTCACAAGGAGATTCCCAGCCCACCTTTCTACAAGTGCTCTACAAGTAAACAACTTGTGGACTTGTGAATAGCGGACTTGATGACTTTGCTCTTTATGTAAAACTAATAAGGCTCGTGGTCAACTGACATTCTGAGAGAGTCCGCTCTCCATTGTTAAGTTAGGCAGTATTGAACCAGTATACTGGACAGTCAGCCTTGAACTTCCATGTCATTTTCATTCAGATTTTATTTAAATGAAATAATTTAGGCGCAATGCATGATCAAGATAGGCATTATTTATAAATAAGAAAATAAACATAAAACCTTAACAACTCTAATGAGTATGCAATAATTAACATCTAACAACGATTCAGGAACGAACACATCATTCAATTGATTTTTGATAATTCAAGTTAATTAATAATTATGAAACCTTTTGAAAAGAACAAAAATCCACTGATTAAACAAAGAGAGCAATAAAACCAATGTTCAATATATGTTTTATAATGCTATGAGATTGTTTTATTTATGTTTCAACTCTCATATTATTTATTACAAATTTTCACCCTTGTATATTTTCTGGATTATAAATAAAAACAATTTTGAATGACTAACACCGAAACTATTTTCTAGAACAGATAATTGTTTTTGTTGAAATATGACTTGCTGATAAAGAATTTGAACTACATTATGTAAAGTAGTTCATTGTATTTGCACAATAATCCCGAATACAATAGACAATGAAAACTATTTTTTCAGAAAAAGTGCTTCCAGTTTCGGAATATAGTTGGCACGCGGAATTCAAAAATGCTATATAATTAACTATTTTAAAATGACAGCATCTAGAGAAATTGGTAGTATATGTTATATTTTCAATATCCACATATGGACATCACAATTAAATAATAATTTCTATGAGTATAATGAAATGTACCTTATCAAATATATATATATGCGAATTATAATTTAATTATATCGGGTATGCATGGATTCAAACATATTAAAAAGGGAATAGTTAAGTCATAGCTGTTCCAGAAAATCGATAATGTTGATTTTTACAATGTTCTTACAGATATTCGAGAAATTCATATTTGAATAAATATTAAATATGAATTCATATTCTAATGGAATTTCCATGGTTTGGAGGGAACATGTAAATCACTAGAATGACCGTTATATGGGCTTAATAAACATCAACAGATTCGAAAAGATCTACAAACAGAAATGATCAATCCTAATCTCACCTCCGCTATCAGACAGTTATAGAGAAAATATTCCTATTCCTAATCGTGTTTAATACTTGTGAAAATTAAAAGATTGACTCGGCAAGTAACTCTGATAATTATAAGTAGTAGATTTTTCACAATACTAATAAAATTTCACTACTATCAAAATTGGCCTAAATAAACTTATAAACTCCTTGATCGCGATTGAGAAGAAAAAGCTAAAATATATTAAAACCAATTAAACCCACATAAATAAAATATTTTTTAAAGTCTTGCTGAAAGCAATTATTATTTTTTAAATATTAAAAATGAATTAAAACTTTAAATTTAAACATAATTGAGGATTGAAAGGCCTTTCATGGAAACAACCTTCTATAAATAAGTTAACAAAGTTTCAACGTTTCCTTACAGTTGGTACAAACAAACCTTCTCAGTGGAAAGAATTTAAAAGAGGAAACATATTACAAATAATCAGTCGGTCTTAATTTCTAATGTAATTCGAATACAACTCAACTCAACATCTGAACTATAATTGAACTGTGCAGTATCCTACAAACACGTTGCCTATATGTTCCCAATTGTTGGATGAAAATAGAATTAATTATTGGAAGCATTTAAGTTTAATTGTTCGGTTATTTAGCTGCCTTTTGAAGCAATGCTTAACGTTTCTTGCGGTTCAGAATGACTCCTTTGTAACGATTTATAGTAATAATTATGATTGTTTTGTAATTATTGTAAGGATAGTACTAAATAAAATGTGATAGGATAATAATAATAATAATATAACTCATAATGAATTCCCGCCACCTTGAAAAACTAACAGCCAGACTGACTGAAATTATTAATTGACAGGTGGGTCCTACCTAGATTTAAGTATTCTGCTGCTAATATTATGATGTGTAGGGTTAAACTGCTTTTTATACGCTATACATCTTATTAGACAAGCAAAATATAGATAAAGGTAAAACCTACAAAATAATTACACAATAGGCCCTACCGCTTTTTAGTATTGCTGTAATTGCCTGTTATCTCTTTATACCTTCATCAAACGCGAAGCGCATAATCTATTGACTTATTTAGAAAACGTTTGAATAACGTTTGTATACTTTGTAGAAAGCCCTAAAGAAAAGAAAATACTTTGTTAGCTCAACCAAATAACCGATCATCACGGTTGATTTCATCCCCTATATATTATTATAACCCTATTTATATTACAAACACAGCAACTGATTATGTAAATAATTAAAAATAATAATAATTAATACTTAAAGTAATATTATAACTTTCATAATGAACAGCGTTTAGCAAATAAGAACATCTTGTCGCATAATGCTCATCCGACTCTCATCAAAAACCCCAAATCCAGTTTCTATTCTAGATTATTGCCCAATATTTCGAACTGTTTGTCTGAAAAAATCGGTTTATTCTTTAAATTAAATCAATATCATATATATTATTGGACATGATGAAAGAAGGTTTTTTATTTTTTGGTTGAAACTAGTTCGTTACAACATTGTTTTTAAACTTTTCACGGCGAAACGACAACTTACCTTGTTTAATAATGATTTCGGAATTTGACGGGGATTCTTGACGCATAATGGAAGCTGAAAAGTGTAAATGTTCTTTTACAGTCGCTAAATAATGCACGTTCGATATTTCTAATTTTAGGTTTTCAGAATTTTTTAATTATTGGATTATGAGAAAGGCATTGATATCTATTGAAGAATCGAAGGTATATATAAAAAGGTTCGAGATACGGCTCGGTAGGAAATATATATTATGCTTTAAAAATATTATTTTCGTATATTATGAACGTATATATAAACTCTGAATAGGTCACTACTAAATATATTACATACATTTATTTATGATGTACTAGTTGATCACTATCACTGTTTAACTTAATATGATCAATTCGTAACCAATTCATGATTAATTGTGACCAATTCGTAACCAATTCATGATTAATTGTGACCAATTCGTACAATCAAAAAGCGACCAAATAGTATATCTATATTGATATTAATATATATTGTATATCTTTTATTCATATTGATTATTTTACAAAAAAAGTCAACAACTTTAGTATATTTATCGATTACAAACTAATTATGGGTAGACTATGCCATTTTATAAACATATAAAGAAACGTATTTCTATCATTTAAAATAATCAAAATGAAACTAATAAAATTAATTCTTTAACTTATTGTAGGTTTCGGAACTAAGGCCCTCCTCGCGGATATTACAAGATGTCATTTGAACAAACATAAATAAAATAGTCATTAACAAGATAGTTCCTAGCCACACACAATACTGAAATCAGAAAATTTACCACCAATGTCATTATTCTTCATTCTATTTTTAGAACAATCCATCACAATCTTCTGACTCTTTAAATAAGAGAACTAAAAGCTCGGCGCATATCGACAAGAGAGAAGTAGAAAGTGGACACTCAACAGCCGGTCACAGGCGTATGAGCCCATGTCAAGAAGGCTTATTTAATATGCAGAATAGCCTGCTATAAGAGTCAATGAGACAACCAGCAGCTGAAGATATGGTTGGTATATAATACAGAGAAAGTAAAAATCTGATAAAGCACGACACACCCAGAGAGAGAGATAGATAGATTGTACAACCTCCTCTACTTACCCTGACGTCTTGTAAGTGGCAAATTGAGGGGGGATTCTTCTTCAGTGTGTTGAGCCTCCAGTGGGATCACAAGCGGGGCTGGAATTGACGAGGATCAAGTGCAGAGAGGATACATAACAACACATTTTCACAGGTTACATAGTAATTTAGTTCGATGGTTGACCGGGAATGATCATCTTCTCCAGGAGATTACGTATAGGGGCCTATATATATACATATAATATATGGGCAATCTAAAATGGTTTCTCTTAATTTATTTGATGATTTATGCGGACAATAAAGTATAACACTATGAATGGGAGCCCATTGAGGGTTGGTAAAGTACAATATGTAATATATAAATCTAACTAAAATGTTGTAAATATGAATGGGACATAAATAACCCGATGGCACGTTTTATTGGTGTATTCCGATAAGTCAGCTAGAATAGATGTCCCTGGTTAGCTTTTTGTATTTTATAACAAGCGTCGTTTGACGTTAATCTAATTTAATTTATAATATAAAGTTCAACATCTCAGTTCGTTTAGGGATAGCTATTTAAATTTTAGACAAAACGAAAATAATTTCTAATTGAATACCAGTGCCACACATTAATAATACTTAGAGGAATTGTTATTCCTATTTTAACCGATTTAACTTTAATTTGTGTTAATACCAAGCCGGATTAAACAAAATATATATTATTATGTATTTATAAAAAGCTCAAACATTCATGGTGCATCAGCAACTTACTTCCTAATTCTTAATTGAATAAATGGTTTCAAAATTTTTGTTATCAGAAATGCTGTATATAGGTAATCCTATTTGGTAAAAACAGGAAGAATATTTTTTAATTCTCCCCAATAATAAAATGAGTTAGTTGCGATAAAAAATCGTAAACAAAAATTAACAAATTTTAACCGTTTTCTTTAAAACAAATCAGCAACACATTAGATTACATTCGTACGAACAATTGATAACACCTGTCTTAAACATTAGTAACGAGTGAGATTAAAAACTATTTTATAATACATTTTTAATATTTCATTATATTGAAAATACATCCCATACTCTGCTTTAATGCATTCAATTTGTAAGTAAGTATTTCATTCATCAATTACTTTATAAAGTAAACAATGTTATGTTAGTTACTGATCATCTAACAAATACAAATAATAAATTAACTTTTCTTTACTGTTATAATATACTATATAATATTATATAATAATGTTTGCATATAAATAATAACATTTTTAATAATTTAAAATAACTCCAGCGAATAGTTTAAAAAAATATAGTTTTTTTTAATGAGACTAACTATATGACTAACTAGGTGGTTTTTATATACAAAATTAAACTTTTTAAAAATTATTTCAAACCAAACGCGAGTGCGTGTGTATTAGACATTTCGCTTGACGACCTGTTCGTTGAGATCTATTGGCTATTCAAACCAATCAAAACTCAATAGATTTGAATCTGATCGAAACACTATTTAACCGTATGGGCGACTGTCATTTGGTCACTTTATCGCAGCAGCGAATTGCGCAAAGACGATTTCTCGCACAGATTTCTCGCTCGCTCACGAGAAGCGCTCAGGCGATTTCTTTGTGAAACCAAACCAACACTATCCGAATATATGCCGAATTGATCAGATAATTCCGAGTTTTGTTTACTTATAATTAGTTGAAAAAAATTAACATTAATTGAACATTCAACAATAAAACATTTAAACAAAAATAAAACTGGGCTCTTCTTCGATTGAATATAATAATATCAATGTGCCTTTGTTTTGAATATATTAGTACGAAGACCAATTATTATTCATTATAGACCCAATAAATATTTGCCGAAGAAAATGAACAATAGAAGTTTATCTATGTATCAAGCTTATTAATTGACATGAATTAAAATTAAAGCTCATTAATTAACATGAATTAAAATTGTAGCTTATTGATTGACATGAATTAAAATTTTTTGCTTACTTAATGTTTTAAATAACTCGTCTTACGACTTCATGAGCAAAAGTATGGTCACTCTCATAGCGTAACATATTAATACATAACTATAATATATTTATACATTGATAAATATCAATTCAGTTTATCGACTTTAATATAAATATATTATACTGATCCTCAACAAAAATTATTCTGATTCAATAGTATAAATGAAGTTAAAATGAAACTATATGAATTGAAAACAAAAATACTGAAAAGGATATTTGATGCGCGGACATATTTATTTATACCCACGTTTAATTTGAATATAAATGCCATATTCAGTATAAATATTCAACAAATATATTATTATACATTATATTAATTGAACTAATTACAAAAAATATACAAAAAGCTAACAGGATACGTTTTTATTAAACAATTATCCCCCTGGCCAAAGTAAACATGTGGCGTAAATGTACTAGAAATTTAGGCAGAATTTTATCATCAAGTATAATTTTTTTATATTATACTGAATACCGCATTAGGTTACTGTTAGTGAAGGTATATTCGACAATTATTTCAAAAGATTTTTAAAAAAGCCAACTATGAGCATATAGCATGTACTATAGTATAGAACACTTTTTATTATCATTTTTAAACTTGAAGATTTTGAGTATATATAACATTTAAAGTAGCCTAGAATTTGTTTTTAATTAATTATTTTTTCATATTCAAATTAAACATTTTAAATGATGGATTGATAATGATTAAAACAGTTCACAGTGATAAATAAAATACCAATTAGCATAAAACACATCTATTTTAAGGATAGGTCAAATTATAATAAAGGATTTGGACGGCATCAATATAAAAGGTACACAGAAAGTAAAAAGGGAAATTAAATGGAGAAAATGGAGTAGATGGAGAAAATATATCGGTAAAGAAAAAGTTATATATTATTATAAGCATACATAAAAATGATAAATATATATTAATATACTCTATGAAAATTAATAATTTCCCTGTATGTCAAGTGAATAATTTCGACAGGCCCTACAGCATTATTTTAATTGGGAACCTCTTTTTACTTTGATCGACGTTATAGATTTTTTTTAATTGCTTTATAATTTGTTACTTAATCAATATTCCAGTTTCAGTAAAGCATGAGATTTAGTATAAAAATATCTAATTGATCACTAAATATTTCCATCGTTTTTACAGCAGTAAATATTATGAATTTCTGACAGGTTATTCTTTTGCAAAAAACTCCTAATTTCACTTTTTATGTAAGAACGTTGTTTCAATAGGGTAATCTAGTTTCTTTACAGTACAGCTGCTTGATCCTGAATTTCCTTTTCTCTTTTTAGCCCTTAAAAAGGATCCCTCCCAAAAGAGAGAGATATAGCAACGCGCGGAAGAAGGAGAAATCCGGTCATCGTGAGTCGGGTAAGAGAAACTCACCATGAATATTCGGCTGACAAAGTTCACTTGGCTCTTCAGGTTCACTGATGTCCTCCGCTTTGCAGAGCTTCTCCTGAGCGATCAAAGGAGCTGGACTGAACGGAAGAACAATTACCGATTTATATTACAGGTGCCGACCTATGTCGTATCATCATTGCTAATTTCAAAGATCTACCTATCTAGGTACAAGTGTGAATTTAGCAAGATTGTTGAGTATACTTAGGTACTTCACGGAAAAAATAATTTCTCAATTATTATAAAAAATTATAATAATTATTATTCAACGTTAATCGAAAGTAATTACCAATTAATAATAACCCATTTTATTAGGATATTAAGTTAAGCTGTTCTTCTAACGGAATAAAATAATTACGAAAATACTGAAATAACTCATTACAAATTTAGCATAGTTCAACAGTTCAACTTTTCAACAGTTCAACTTGGAGATCCACTCTGTTCCTGCAAAGGCTCAAATTGTCGAGCAACTTTAAATTAAATTACATCTGGCAAAAACGTGAATGGAATATCTGCTCTCAGCATAAACATAATCATGTAAGATTAACGAAAGCAGAACGAAAGTTTCATAGTTAAAATATTATAAGGATAAAAGCTGTTTCAAAGATAAAGTGATTACTTCAAAGAAATTATTTGAAATAAAATAATAATTGATGCAGTTCCTAAATGGTTACAACTATTGTTTTAACCCTAAGAGGGGTGGGGAGGGTGGGAGGAGGGTGGAGAGGGTAGGGTGGGGGAGGGTGTAGAGCAGAATGGGGAGGGTGGGGGGCAGGGTGGGGTCAAATTAGAATTAGGCAGCCTACTGACATTTTCAGAATATTTGCCTTATAATAATTTGAGTAGTATTTTGAACACCTCGTCCGGTTTCTTAATTTTAACTCACTGTTATGGTGATTCTAGTGTTAAAATTCGATTTTTAATTGTATGTTCAGAATAGAAAGTTTAGAACGTAAGTCATAAAAATGATATATATATAATTTAACTTCTGTAATAATAATATAAGTAATATAAAATCCATAATCAATATAATATCTTATTTTGAATTATATTATCACTATTATTTGTACCAATAGGTTTATGTAGCCTATGTTAATTTTGACCGAACATTTGAGGACTTAAACGATACCACCCATATTTTCTTCAAATGTTCAATGACTGCTGACATTTCAACATTAAGGTACCCTACTCGTCAAATTCTCGGTTCAGATATCCAATTTAAAATAAATATTGCGTTTTTTCTATAAAGAACTAAATAAAATAGTAAAAATTTTTAACAGTTATTTCACTTTTTTCTTTTATGAATTCTGAATAAGAAAAAGATTATAAAGACAGATTTCTAGTAAAATTCCTAATTAAAATTAAAAATGTAATTTAGGACAATATTAAGTTGTTGCTAAAAAAAGATTTATACGAAATAAGTTATGATCTTATAACTATGAAAACACTTTTTCGTCTATTGTTGCTGAACTCTAATATATTGTAAACCTATGAAAATTCCATTTAAGTTTACCTTGGTGATTAAAACATGTGTTTGTGTTTATGTATCAAAGAGTCAAAGATATATATGAAAATATGTGAATATGTGAACGGGAAATATAAAAGGTTCTTATTAAAGAGATATACATTATAGGTTAATTTAATGGAATTTGCATTCTATATATAGTTGGACTAAATATAAATATAGATTATGTATTTCTTCCATGTGGAGACAGAAGTAAGTTCAACCAAAAAGCGACTACAGAATTCTCTAAATAAAACAAAATTTTGATAAAAAAAATTATTTTACTAAATTCACCTGTTAGTTAACATTCAATATAGTCTTAAAAAAAGGCGGAGGGGGGCTTCGATAACATTTGCAGAAAATATTTAACATATATACTTGTATTAACCTAGCGGGCTTATACGTAAACAGACAACATCGTCTTGCATCAGCTACAATTTATTCATCGTTTTATAATTCATGTTATAAAATCTAAAATTAAAAAAAAAATTCTCCACTATATTGCAGGATACAGATGAGTCTGCACCGTCGGATGAGTATCTGCGACACTAATTACGCCAGATTTACAAATGACAATTTGTTAGAACCTATATATATATATATCAATACATTTAATGATAATATAAATTAGTAATGTTACTATATTATAAAATGACTTATGGAATATATGGAAGTCCACTAATAAAATTAAATTAAAAAGTAGTATTGCATTATTATTACTACTAGTTAGAAACATTTCTGAAACCATCCGATAAATGGAAAATATGGGACGACACTTTAAGTGATTTTAAATTAAATGTGACTTAATAAATAATAAGTTTAACTATATCAGAATTCGATAGGTTGTATAATAACATAACATTTACAGCAAGTTGAACATCTTATGTTTTCAGAAGTTTATAATTTATTTCTGAAAAATATATCTATCAAGCCGGATATTAAAAATTTGAATTATGATTTATTTCTTTTTAGTTAAAATTGGGTTAAATCCTTGAGTGTAGTATAGGCTTATGCTCTGCTTTCTTTAACAAGAATATGATTTTAAATTATTTATTTCATTCATACACATTTGACATTATAATATATTTTTTTAATTAAAAAAACGAATGCTTAGTCAAAAGGTAAAATACAGTTACAATAACTTAGAACATTTGCGAGGTATCCTTTCGCATTAGACGGCATAATTGAAAGCATTTGTTTGGCTTACAGTATAATTACTTATAAAAGTAAATTAATAGTATATTAAATTAGTATAATATGCAAAATATCATTATATTTCGTACAATTTTATAAGGCTGCAGGTATACGCTGTTTTTTATTTCATTAAAATTATAAAAAAGAAAATAATGCAGCTAATAAGCTAACAAAAAGTTATATATTATCATAATATATAACTTTAATCGTAAAATATAACCATAATAATTATGGTTATATTTTACGCGTGAATGCGTGTAATTTTTACGAGTAAAAGCTAATGATTTTATTAATATTATTCATTTATTTATTAAAAAAATATTTTCAACCAAGTAGAACATTAAATAAAATGTTGCTCAAAATTTATAGTTTATAATATATATTTATTCCTTAAACTTACTAATAATTTATTCCCTTACAAGTTACATATAATGCGCTAATCAAACAGAAAACAATTAAAACAGGAGTTATCATAAAATTTAGTAAAACTAAGATCAATGTCAAACAGAAAATTCAAAATACTAAAGTTAAAGCTAAAGTGCATTTATTGTAAGGCTGACAAGACAAGATTTTATACATAATACTATCAACTCCAGATTTGTCCTTTTTGCATATTAAAAGAATATATAGAACAAGAGCTTAAGAGCTTAGATTTGTTTTATTCCGACAAACAGTTTATTAAGCTATACTTATGATTTAAAACGTGGCAGCTAATTGACGGCATTAATGATATCCCTAAAACATGGTGCTTGTATATTGTACTTGAAGGGACCACTGTGCAGTGGTATACCGTCAACTTAGCCAGTTGAACCGCGTATATACAGTCGCTGAGAAAGGGGAAATGAGGGGAGGTGAGGGAGGTCGTGCTACTACATACTAGGAAGTGTACTTACAATAAAACTATAAACAAAATAGGAATATTATGCCAAAACTGAGACAGAGTCTAATGTCAGTATTTTTTTAATTGACGTTTCATTCAACCGATAATATATGTGGCAAACGATCTGACCTGCCGATTGATCTGACATTTTCAATAATTACCATATATTAATGATCGATATATAACAATAAAAAATTAAATATTTTTAAATGCTGTATGTCGACTAAAAATAGACTACAAATATATTTTTTAAATCTAAACAATGAGAAATAAAGATCTAGATTGACATAATTAGTTTTCAAAGCAGTTGACTTACTATATTGTCTGCTTCATTCATAATTATAATTTGTTTTGTGATGGTTTTTTGAGAAATAGAATAGAATGTGATAGTTAATAAATATCACTTTCCGTTGATGCAGTACCTATATACTGTACACCAAGTACAACAGTAGAGGCTAACAGAACAAAATAACTATCCTTGTTTGACATTGTTTTATAAACATGCAGTGTTTAACTGACCCATTTAATGGAAATAGCTATTGTCTTTTCTATATAAATAGCTTATTGGGGAGTATTCTATTAGATAAGATATAAAAGAAAGGAAGTTTGAAAAAGAAATAATGTAATCGCCTTTTATCCACTTGCTTATCAAGTATTCTATACACCCCATTATATTCTTTGGCTAAATGTTGTAACAATACATATGAAATAGTAAAACACTATAACTAACGCTATTAACATTAATCTTATAATTATAAAATGTTTAGTAATATTTTTGTATATAATTATCAACACTGAAACAATACTAATAGAAGATAAATAACCAAATACTAATATAGTGAAATAAAGAATAACATAATAAGATGATATAAATTTTAATTTAAAGCTATATTATAAAACTTGAGTTGACAACTAAAACTTGACATAACACTATCGAATCTATTAACCGTTTTAAACAGCTCTAGCGAGATCCCGTGACAATATGTTAGCCTATGAATCAACAAACATTCGACAGATTGAATGATGTTGAGTGTTTTGTTAAAGCTAACCTGGAACCAAAACATGTTGGACGACCATTTTACTTTTAGTAAACCTACATTTAATATGGAAACAGGAAAGTAAATTACTGTTTTGGTTACGACACCAAGGAAAAAACATATACAACACCAATGATGATTATTTAAAGCTAATTTTTAGAAAGTTAACGCTGTGTTAATTAAAACCAATGTTATTTTAAATACATAATATAACCGCCATATTGTTATATCGAACAATTTTTATATATTTAACAGAATAATACGCAGTATGGATGTACAATCGAGTAGAAACAAATAGTATAAAAATAAAGTATTGGATATTTCACAGTATCAAAAAAATAGTCGCAATAGTGAATTGGCTATATTTCAATGTTTAGTCACTGCAGAAATCATCCATACAAAAATCAGATTATCTTCAAAGATTATCTTTTTATTAATTCAGTGTGTTATGTCCAAAAAATGAAGATGATTCTTTCGTGAGAGCAATCAAGACACAAGTAATACATGCTCCGATTTAAAAGAGGAAGTGTTTACTAATGAGATGGTCTAAGAGGCTGCTGAACTGAAAGAGATGCTGCTGTTTTGTCATGTAACACTGCAGATTGCCAATGGTCAATTACACTTAAATAATGGAAACCCGATAAATAAATAATGAAGTGGAGTGGGCAGATAGCAATGAATGAAGAGCCATTAATAATTATTATCAACACAAAGAATATAAAACCCCTTTTAGACTGGTCAACTACTCTACAGGAATACGTAGTATTAAAATGAACATGCCATACTTGGATCCTCATACCTCACACAATTAAAAACCGAAAGCAAATATTTCGAAGGTCAGTAGGATTGGTACACTACTTAAACTGTAAGCTTATTTATATTGTGAATCTTTTATATACTAACATATGTAAAATAACAAACATAACCTATGTGTGTGTATTCAAATTTTAAAAAAAGTAGATTCATATTTATTTTGAAAAATTTAATAATATTTAAATTTCCAATAGTTTTGCAAAAATAACCATAGAATAAAAATATCATTAAAATACATAAAAATAAGTTATAAAGTAACGTTTTCAAGCGTCTGGAAATGTTTCAGTATATATTCGACTAACAAAAAGCACCATCAATAGACCCACTGACAACTACGTAAAGAAACATCAAAATTTGACAGCTTCCAATTAACGTTTTCACAGAAAATTACCTAAATTCAATAGATCCACAGGCAGCTGTGTCTAAGATAACTTAAAATGAAACAGAGTCAAATGTCAGCTACGACAAACAATATTGCGATCTAAAATATACAATTCAAAATGTTTAATATCGGTATCTACAAAAATAAAGTTTATAAAAAATTACTTTATCAATAAAAAATATCAATTCGTCATTATATTAACACTTTTTGTTTTATTAATTATTTCAAAATGACCTATCAAAAAAAGAAAATTAGGCAGAGACAATGCATGTTAGTAATATATATATATATATATCATGAGGTAAAACTTTTATCATGAGAGGTACATCCTGAAAAGTTATTACCTTTTAAAAAATATAATATGTTCACCACTCCTAGCCTATGATAAAACATATACATTTGTAGAATGTATTTTAATATATTCAAATATCTTGTCAATTTATTACCACTTGGTACAAAAAGGATCTTGAAATGTTCAAGAAAGCCTTTTGATATAATGAACAATTAAATTGTAAAAAGCATAATTAATTCAGATTACTGAAAGTGTAAATTTTATATAATTTATATATATATTAGTAACATAAATACTATTAAGCTGAATTCACATAAAAGTTACTCCCTTTGTGCAACGACGCCCCAAATCTATGAGCGGCCGCACACAGCTGCGTTTGGCCGTCCGAAGCGGTGTGCTTTCGCCCAAAGGTGATAGAACCATGATCTATTGTTTGTCGATGTAGAGAGCTAGGTGTACGCCCATTCATTGGATTAGAATTATCGAATAAAATACACAAGGTATACACGATTAAAAATTTGCGAACAATATTATATTGAGTATTGATTATTGATTATTGAGTATATTGATTATTATGTTTCAACTAATTTTAATTACTTAGATCTTATAACAATGAATAAAGTAGATGAATTAGAGGCAAAAATGAAGGACGAAGATTTAATCTAGGCAATATGTATATTGTTAATACCATATGAAGACATTCAAAGTAAGTCGAATGCCTGTTTGGCGGTGGCTGAAACAATAGGAAGATCAGTTGGTTGTTTTCAGAAAAGGTATCGCTGCTTGAAAAGGGATAATTTAAAATAAATTTAAACCAATAATAGTAATCATTGATGTAGTAAACAACATATTTTCAGTTTTAAAACTACGAAAACAAATTGATGTGTTCGGCCGCACAAATCTAGTAGAGAATCCGGCTTTAGGTTAGTTAACTTTATGATTACAACTATTTTGAGTGCTTTTAAATTGTTCCTACTCACTGTAAAACATTAAATGAATTTATTAATGCAATTAAAATATGTTATAGAAGCTTACATGGTTTTTATACAATTGCCCTGGAGTAGTCGCATAACGACGGCATCTTCTGACTGTATATGGGAAGTTTTGAATGATGTTATCCCTGATTCCAAAAGGATGCAAGTTTGGGTTAGGGTGTTCGTGAAATAGGACATTATATTACGTGCAATTGGTTCTAGATGCCACAGAAGATGAGTTTGGACTTATCTGTCCCATCGCCTTATTGGAGAAGCCATCCGAAGTTTCAATGTTTAATACGTTGAGGCCATTAAATATACAATAAATTACACTCTTTATAAATCAAAATGTTTAGCTCTTTTTTAAAAATTATTTTAAGCTCTTATAAAAGCAAAATGAAATGAAAACTCGTAAAATAACCTAAATAGTACAGATAAAAATCGATATATGAATAGTTGGTAAACTACACATAGCGATTTGGGATAAGAAAAATTTCGCCAGAGAATATTTTTTGAAAACCAATACAAACCAACCAAAGTGATAAATGATGTAACTAAAAATATTTAATAAGACCTATATAAATTTTAATATATTGGATTAATTGCAAATCTAGAACAACCAAATGGAAGCAAAAAAAAGTTCGTAATTAGTGTTCATAAAATAAAGCATCATATTATCTACAGTGTAACATCGTCAACCTAAAAGTGCACTCATAGACTCCAGCATTATCCGCATATCAGACTATAGTTTATGGGTTGTGGTTTACAGCATGATAGTTAGTAATATGTACCTACATCAAATCTGAAAATATACACGTATAATATATACAGACTAAGAAGACTAACGCTTACATGCAACAAATTAATCATGCTTTTTTGTCCAGATGTCCATATAGTCAATGAGTAAAAACAATTATTACTGTATATTAAAAGGACGTAGTGCCCCCGACGTAGTGCCGTCGTTAAAAGGTTAAAGTAACAATGCTTGCATACTTAATTTCATTCAAAAAGTAAACATATTTAGTAAAGCATACTGAACAACTTCAATTTGGTCAGTTTATATTTTCATAAAATACAAAACCATATGATTAAATGAAAGTTAACAATTAAATATCAGATATCACATCTTGCTTAAATCAAATGAAAACTGACTCTCAGTTTTAGGAAGTTTTCCCGAATCCAAAACCTTGAACAATATAAATAATATAGACTTTCTAATTATTTATAGATTAAGTTTGCTTGCTATAAAGTAACCAAAAAATTGCAGCGATATTTTCGTGTTTAATTAACAAGTTCAATGCCGAAAAGTTTCCCAAAGCGACAAGATATAATAATAAAATTTAAAAAGCACACTTACAAGAAACATTATCACATAGGCATACTTATACTTCTAGATCACAAATAATTGTGAAGTAAAAAAAACGTAGGTGGAAACTGGAATATTCAACTTTGCTGGATACTATCACGCCATGTGCATTCATTAAATATTAAGAGGCAAATATAACAAAAGGTACAAGCAAGCAATAATTAATAGTCATATGTGATGAGGCAACAGCTACGGACTACAGGTTTAAAAACGGATTGTCATTCTGTTAATTATAGTGTGCTATATTTATAATATCATCCAAACTAAATAAATTCATTATATATTCCACTCACTTTAAAATAAGTCATATTATATATTTAGATTAATTTTATTGCTGCATTTATTGCTGCATTAAATAAAATATTTGTATCTAAATATAATTGAAATATTTATCAAAGTCTTACGGCAACCATACCGAAGACAACCTGACCCCACTTGTGTTTTATCGTTTACTCTTCAAAATCAACTTTAAAGCTTATCATCTTAAAATGTTCATTACCGGCCTAACTTTTAATGTATTTCAATTCCATATATTTTCGTAGAAGATACTAGTGAACCTGATAACGTAAATACATAACTTAAAATAAACTAAAATAGACGGTTTAGGCATTTATTAAATATAATCTGTATCAAAAACTATTTAGGCTTTTAGGCTGAGGCATTCGTTAATCACGCACATCCTTGTGTACTTTCTATTCTGCTTAATTATGTGATTGTCACTTACTGACAACTATTATATTATCATCTCATTAATGATCAAAATAGGCTGAAAACTGTTATTTCATTTTTTATTTCCCCACAATCTGATACATTAGAATTGAATTAGAACATTATTGTCGCTAAATAGACAGCTAACTAATAGTCTTATTAAAAAACAAATCGCATATTTAGAATCACCTTGAAAAACTACATAATAATGTTCTAAACTAATAGAGAACATTAGGTTTGTTATTATAAAATATGCTGGTGGGTCCAATTACCCCCCGAAAAAATATTTTTTTAAATATTTTAAAATGAAATTCTGTTATCATTCTAATTTGCTTGATAGATGTTCACAATATCGATATTTGCACTTTGGAACAGATTACGTCATATCGAAATAGTATCTATACAAACAACATCTTACAAAACCTAAACAGAGGCAAAAACACAGCGCTAGGGACCTCACATCTTTCGCCGTTTATCTGAGCAATACGCAAGACCGATCAAGAAAACCCTCGACTCACTCACCCCGCCACAGCACTCTGCCTCCGCGTCACAGGCGGTGACTGAATATCGATGCAAAGGTTGCCCTCGTCGTCACTCGTATTCTCAGTCTCCCTCTGTGCCGGCGACGTCGGCATCGTTAGCGGTGGAGGAGATGACGGTGTCGATGGCGCCACAACAACAACAACAGCTGGTGGTGGCGGTGGCGGCGGCGGCGGCGTGTTGCTAGTCGACAGTCCGACTGACTTTTTGGGAGATGATAGGAGCGGGGCGGTCAGTGCGGCTAGCATGGCCTGTCTGCTGGTTGGACGAGTCTGAAGTGTGAGAGGTGAGAGAAATTGTCTGGAAATAATATGTCAAGATCGTTGGAGCGATAGGTCACTTGTTCTGGTTTATCAGCATAGTTATGCTTCTAAATAATCTAACAGGACTATTCAAAATAAATATAATGCAATATGAATGGATTCAAAATACTGTTGGCAATAGTCATATATTTTTCACTGTAAACAAAAATGTCTTGATAATAATATGACCTTTTTTCATTATAATCTCCCAAGTAAGCGATTTTCGCTATTTCAGCTGGAAATATAATTATACCATAGGATACAAATATTAAAGTAGTATAATATAATAATAAATATACAGAGACATTGCAATACCTCGGACACCATGTTACAGAACCGCGATCTAAACAGAGTCAGAAGAGTTAGATTGTTAAAGAAACCGAAGACGGAAATGAGACAGTTGAATACTGAATATAAGAGGGAGAGATTAATAGAAAGAACATACAGGAATGGAGTCTAGAGATAAAAAGAGTGTAAATTTAAATACAGAGGACAATCAAAAGGGAGCTGTTGTGTAATCAGATATATATAATATATAATTTATTGTCATCAGGAATTAAATAGAAAATATTTTATATATTTTTATAACGAAAATATTTCTTTTTTAGATTTTAGATAAGGTTGATTGGCAATATTCCTCATATAAATAAATAAGGGGCCATAGCACTTCGCCGAATCGTATTTCGCGAATCGAAATTCGCTGAACAAATAATGACTTCAATAAAAAGTCTCATTTCGCCGAATCGGGGGAGGTAGTAGAGAGATTTAAGATTTAGAAATATTAATAAATAGTAAATAATATAAATATATAAAAGAGTACATTGATACCCTTTTCAGATTTAAATGAAATATTAAGAAATACATGTTAAAATTTTAACGCTCCGCGAGATTTGTTTATGCAGAATTATTAATAATTCATAATCATGAAAAAAACACGCCAATCCTCAATATAGATATTTTTTTAATAAGTTACTATATAGTTCAAGTGATTTGTCTGTTTCACGTCGCATAATATTTTTTAATATTTATTTTATATTCTTATACTTATAATATAGCTTGTCTCACGTTAATACTAGAATTATAAGTATTTTTCTTTGCGCGTCTACGAGTAAATTTGCACATTCGATTAGCACGTTTGATTCACAAGTGATCTTTGTAGTCCATAAAATGCCCGTTTGACTATTTATATTGCATCTTAAGAAGGCACAAAAGAACTATTCCTAAATTATTTAGTTGCTATACTATATGTATACATTATGATGTATGATTTTGAAAAAATTCCCCTATTAACAAAGTTTCAGATAAGTAGAGCGGGATTAGACAAAGCCGACACAATATACTTCAAGCCACTGCTCTACTAACCTTTCAGAAAAGTTAACTCGTGTTTAATTATAGTTAATTTATTAAACATTTTCCTTCTGCCCTCATAAATTTAGCATCGCTGTTATTATTATTATATAGATTACACAATATACTGATTATATTATGATTGTATGCTCCTTTTTTAACAATCAGTGCCAACTTTGCCCCCTGTCGAAAAAATTGTGGATCCCCGCCCCTCTATCTATAATATATAATAACAACGATAATTGACGCTGTGACCGAGGATAGTATTGTTGTGTCTATTATGGATAGATTTTTCCGTTGTGCAACTATAGCGAATTTACCCGACCAAGCAATCGACAATAGTAACATATTTGAATTTGTTAATTAGGAGGATATCAATGATCCATTCAACAAAATGTCAGACTATATTTCGGGAAGAATTCAGATTTTCTAAACAACATTCGTAGATAATGTATAAAGAAAATGTACTATACTAAACTTTAAATAATTGAATGGACGTTGAAACATGTGTAAAACATCTCTGTGCTATTGTTAAATTAAAAAAATATAGTTTAAAATATATGTGTACTTTTCATGTTCTAGTAAAAAGTACTATTCGTCAATATCAAACAGTAAATAAAAAAATTCACCGTCCTCAAATAAATGAAATGTGCATTTTAAAAAATATTTCACCGTTTACTTATTCAGTAACAATATACATTACAACAATTATACGTTAGCACACTAAGTTTCGTCAGAGTATACCGCAGAGTATCCCACAGAAAGTTTAATCCATTTTCAAACATTACCACTAGATTTTCAATAGATTATAATAAATTATGTTAGCACACCAAGTTTCATCAGTTTTATCATGTTTAATCCATTAATAAATAGAATAAGACTATTATCATTTATATTAGTTGCAATGCACATAATATATAATTATATAATTGAGTTTTATTGTTGAATGAATGTTATGATGAGTATGTCGGTCCCTAATGACAAATACTCAGCGTATAGTTTTTTTATTACATGAAACCTTTATTTAATAAATTATTTATATAGGCCTATAATTATATTGTATAAACAAATTAACATGAAATAATAATTCAATTGTAGACAGTTGAAGCGTTCTAACTAAGGTGAAAAAGATTAAATATATTTAACTTTATGTAAACATATTTTATATTAATGCGATATACTTTTCATATTGACTCGTTGTAAAGTTAAAATCAGATGATGCTCAAATAAAATCAATATAGTAGCACCATGGTGGAAGACACATCACTGTTTAATATAATGAAACAATTGTTGAGGGAAAGTGTAAACCTTTGAAGGGGAACATTTGTAAACCTGAACAAGTAAACTTACAATGAATAAAGTAAATAGTTTATTATAATGATTACATAAAAGTGTTGTATCAAAAGTAAGCTGTGAATGAATTGGCGTAAATATATATATATATACTATACTTATCTAAAAAGAATTAGTTTTTTTAATGGAGAAAATAGAACAAGTTTCGCTGTGTATTATCATGATATAAAAAGGATAAATGTCAAAATGGTCAGATATGTTGAATAAGTAAAAAATTGATACAATATAATCCTTGCCAACGCCTAATTCAAGCATAGAAGTTAATAGCACATTAATAATATTACATTTCATTTTAATTGTCTTATATTAACTGAACAAATTTTTATTATGATAGCTATAATTGGCATTGAACCATTATTTAATTATGTATAAAAAAGTAAATTTAACCGAAAACATATAATTTTCAGTATGTAATAAGTGGATAAAGTAATCTTATAAGCATAACAACATGGTAAATGAAGCAAAGTTATCAAAACAGTTTCGTAAAACGATGATTTAATTTTTGCTCATACAGAGATAATATTATATCATATATTTACTCATATTGATGTTCTATGCGTGGATACAAACAATATAATTAAATATAATTAAATATAATTTGACTGTTGAACTAATGCTAGACAGCAGATACTATGTGTTGGGATTTAATCCTCCACTTTAGTGTTTCAGTGGTACATCAATTTTATGTAATTAACTAGGCCATATCCAAAACCAATATAGCGTGATCATATAAGAAACGTTAGAAATACATATTATACCCTAGGTAACATTATATAATATATATAATAAATAGAGTTTTTGAACTAAAACTAACACAACTAAATAATTGCAGGAAAGCTATAAGCAAAAAATTGACTTGTAATCACCTTGCATATTACTATTAGATGGAATTTAAACGTAAACATTGTTTTTAGTAGGTAGTCTATTGTTCAAAATCCAACATACAATAAGTACAAATAAATCAAAAAATACAAATACTTACATAGATGTAAGTAAATACAATAAATAAAGCAGGTTTCTTTTAGATACATTTTCCAAAATTCCATATGGCGTAGAAACTCTGAAAAATACTTATAAATATAAATTTAACCATTTTAATCTGCTCGTAGGTGCATAAAAGCTGATGCAAAAATAAACGTAATGGTGCTAATAATCGATAATAATATTTCAACGGCATGCCATATTATATTAGAACGCTAACATTTTATGATATCTTTATTTGACATCAGCAGTTGAGTTAAATTAACATTCAATTTAATCGTTTCGGTCTATTTTTATTCAAATTGAGATATTGTCATCGTTATAATTAATTAATTTAAAGGAGAATGAATTTATATACATATTATATACACACTATTATTCTCAAGACAATAACGTCCATCAATTTGCAAAATAAATAATTTTCATCTCGTTTTTTAAATTTTTGAAGAAAGATCAACTGGATATAAATAAAGACTATGTTTAATCGTCAAATAATATATAATATATTATCAACCTGATATTTATAATTGACAGAGATACATATTAGTATTATATCGATAGAATAAGTGTATTATGTATAACAGTCTACTATGGCAATTGGTGTGAAACTATTTGATACAAAGTAATGTGTTTTTGAGATATTGTCCAACATTATTAAATATACTGGCTTGAATTTCATATTGATGATGATCTGAGTTGAACCTCATCATAATACAGGCGATATCCAAGGTTAACTCATCATTAATTCAGATTATAAGTAGCTTCATCATAGGCCGGTAGCCTAGTAATACAATTGAAAATATATTGAAAGGATCTGACGGTAGCTCGGTAGAACAAAAGGCCATTAACATATTATAATATTATTCTTGAAATATAATTTATTAGGTGAATAATGCACAACAAAAAAGGAAGGCTAAAACCCTTTATTACGAGCGTGCCTCACCTTAACAACACCACTATCTCCAAGGGGACGAAACTGTGGATATTTCCAGGTGGGCTGGACCTCGTCATGTCCCGTGGCTCTCAGCATCCGCTGGAACTGGAGCCGGGCGCAGAGTTTGAAGTAAAGTGCACTCCGCTGACGCTGGGAGATGGTGTGACCGATTAGGGGCTTGTCCAGGTACACCACCTTACGACCATTGTGTTCTGTTGTAGGTACAGGGATGACGTTCATGGTTGGGAAACACTTCTTTTATTTCATTAGAAGGGGATTATTGTGGATGTTGTTCTACATTGAAAAGCAATTGTGATTGTTTGTTAATTTGAAGTTTAGAATTGTATTGTATAGCATATCGGACCACTTGGATGCAGGCCGGTTTGTAATGATTTAATGAAAACAAATAAGAAAACGTTCGTGAACATTTCCAAGATATTTAATTAACAGCTAGTGTATGCATTAAAAAGCATTATTTTTATTTGAAATTATTTTTAAATGTAAGCTAATGACATTCCATATGGAATTATTTAATCGTACAAAACTAATATATTTATTATAGATTTTTTTAATATCAGATGATATCATCCATATTCTAATACATTTCATAAAACTTTAGTTACATAATATTAATTTAATTTAAATATTCATATAAATATATAAATACATAATATAATAAATTACATACAAATAATTTTTCATTACATTTTTCATACCAGGAATTTATAGATTTCCATTTTTTATACGAACCTTGACTCGATCACTGTTTATGGAAACTATTTCAGAAATCAACCATAATAAAGCCAAAGAAGGACACAGTTGTCTATATTTAAAATTTTTATATTGTACTCTTATGTGAGATACTGTTCACGTATTTGAATTTTCGATAATATTTAGCTGAAATGCTTTTACAAGATTAAAAGACAATATAAAAATTTAATGAGGCTTTAGCGCTATATCAAGCCGATTGACTTGCCATAAAATGTTCACCGAAAAAAATTAAACGTCGCTTATTCTTTTTAAAATAGGGGTTGTATCTATTTAACCTATTTTCATTTCTTTAAATTTAACCGATTTCTAATAAAAAATATTAAAATTTACAATAATCCATAAATATTCAAATGTTTTACAGTGTTGAAGTAAGGTAATGAATAAGACATTTACGGTGTTCAAGTAATGTGAAGAATAAGACATGTACAGTGTTGCCACTCTCTATAAAATAAAAGCTAACGGGAAATAATACCGAGCACGGAGGGCACGAGACGGTGAGAAGGGGTCTGGGGGGGAAAGCCCCCTTCGTGGTCCAGGGGCAGAGCCCATGGTGGGAAGTTAGGGGGCGAAGTACCCCGAAAATGTTTACGAATTTAAACTACTATTTCGCTATTTATAATTAATGTGGATATATTAGTAATATAATTTATCCAATTCATTAATTAATAGTTTATCTTCCAAAAAATTTGGTTAAAGAAATACAAATAAACACATTAAATATTATACAAATGTAGCTAAATATCCACAACAAAATATGAACAGGTAAAAAAGGTATATATTGTAAAGTATATAAATTATGAAAAGCGCAAAATATGGAAATGTAAAACAATGTAATGACACAGAGTCATAACTACTATACTAATTCACCTTCAGCCTGTAGTTTTTATTATTTAAAACACATTTGTAAAAAAATATGTTCTGTTCACCTACACGCCTTCACATGTGAATCCGTTGTAACACAAACTTATTTCACTTGTATAACATATTTTCGTCATGTTTCATTTTTGTTATGTATAAAATTTTAATTAATTTCTTCAATTTATCCTGAATATAACACTTCTATTTCCGATTAACAATTTTCCCATCATACGCTTATAATTATGATTATTATTTTGTAATATGTGAATAATTATCTTTCGAAGGAGGTAGTCAGTATTTTAACAATAGTAATTATTGTCAGGATATTTCTGTTTATTTTAAATAGCATAGTTTATTTCAACAGCCATTAGAACTTCCATTTTATTTACAACTTTAAAATAATAAAAAGTTAGTTACACTTCTTTGCCAACGCACAGCAGATTTAGTTTTCTCGTGCTTTCAGTTCGTAAAGCCTTTATAAAAGATCATTTTAATAGAATATATTATAATCACCACTAATCAAGTATAGTTTTTAAAACTAACCAATTGAACTTCATGACAAAATATAGCTCTGTTGTGGTGTAGCGTCTACTCCGATTATGGATTATTTTTTCAGTATTTCAAAAATATGTTCAATGTTTTTTGTAACTTCTAAATTGATACTCAATTTTTAAAGAATTTTCTTAAAAATTAATTATTATGTGAACTATATACTCATACACATAATAATAATATTATAATAATATTGTACATAGGATACATACAATACAAAAAAAATATTCTATATGAGATATTTATACAAAATTATACCAATTTCTGTTACATATATAACCAGGTCATATTTCACCAAAGCAATAATTTAGAGGGTGATTAATATTAAATAAAATAAAAATTGACAATACTTCTGTGTCTACAACAAATAAATTGTCAAAAAAAAATAATAAATAAAATGAAAAAGCCATAATTAAAAAATTAAGATAATTTAAAAAACCATATCCTCCAAATATCCTAAATACAACGAATATTGCTATCTTTATATGTTAATACAGTCACAAATTCAATACGGGCAAAATACAGTTAAGAAGAGAAACCAGTCAAAAATGATTCCTACTCTAACCAATTTGAACAAAAGAGGTTGACATATAAATAATGTTCGACTCTACTACAATTTCATTAATGACTGACACAATGATTTATTTAAATTCAAATGCTCATCTTAACAGATACCCCTAGACAGTTGACTGGAACAAATGTGTTCTGGTGAAACCTGTTCCTGTCAGTTACACGCACAATCTAATAAAACAGTAGAAAATACAAGGACCACCCATATATAATATAATTAACTTTTTTTATTTGGTTTTTAACGTGGCTCTGATCACATCCTCTACTGACAATATTGGATCATATAACAGAGAATTTAGTAAATTTTGGAAAAACTATAAAATAGTACAACTGTAAATATTAAAATTAAGGCCCTAGGTTGTTCTTATTATGTGATTAGCTGAAACTGAAAATGTACTTATTATATATTTTTAATTTGGCATCCACTATTGTATAAAAATTAAACAATTAAATGAAGTTAATAATATTATTGATGTAACCTCTCACTTATAAATCTAGAAATATATCTCACTCAGTATTTTTAAAGATTTAAATGTAGAAGAAATTGCATGGACAACAATTTAAAACAAAAGTAAAGGTTTCTTCTGCACATATATGTATTGCGTTGCATTTTATCGCTTCTAGTTTAATTTCCGGATCCGTAAATTTATTTAATGTAATTATTTTTAATTTGTACTAATTTAAAATTAATACTATTTCAGACAGTCATTGAAATACCGACAGTTATGACATATTTACATGATTATTTATTTGGCACTGTATGTCAATTATAAAATCTAAACAAAATAATTGACACATGGCAGAGTTATTCTAATAACTAACTCAGAGTCAAACACAAAAAGCCATTTTCTCGAAATTTTACAATATGCAGATACCAAGTCAGTAGTAGGATGGTTATCGACTCTGGATCACCCGCCCACTCCCCTTTTAAAAAATGTTGAATGCACTTTGAATGCTGACCCAGATCCCAACTGCTTAGTATAAATAGAGACACTGTTGCAACTAGAATTCATTCTACTTCCTGCTCATACCACGAACGGTCGTGCTCGCCTAAACTTACCAATTAACAATTTTATAAAATGGCAACCCCCCACCCATTTTACTTTTTTTAAATTTCCTAATTTATGACACTAGTTGTTACACTTGTTAATTGCCTACACTTAACATAATTAGAGACACTGTTGCTACTAGAATTAATTATGAAACCAAAAATAATATTTAAAAATTGTCTAACACTGCAAGAGACCATCCCAAATTTTAAAATAATTATTTCATTAATCAGAAGAATGATTACATTTTTTGCACGAAACGACATTTAAAAATATAATTAATTTAATATTATTCAAATTGTACGTTTTGTATAACCAAACAGTTTCTTAAAAGGACATTGTGAACACAAAAAATATGATAAATTTGTCTAGCATGTAAGAAAATATAACATATAATAATAAATTAACTAAAAACACACACAATAATTAAAGTCATGATAAATAGGTGAAAATTTACTTATATTACTAAACGTAAATAATAAGGACAATAAAGAACTAAACTACAAGTGACAATCTTCAATTAAAAAAATATTTGTATTATTTTTTATAATATTATCAACTGACATTTAAAAAAAAATTGTTTAATATTATTCAAATTGTACGTTTTGTATAAACGAACAGTTTAACAAAAGAACATATTTTGTAAATGAACTACATGGCGAACCATTTTAAGTAATGGAAAATACACATACAAGTGAAAGTGAAAATATACATATACAAATATATATAAGACAAAATTCACTTATATGACCAAACGGAAATTTTAAAGACAATATAGAACGAAACAGACATTAAATAGAACCAACTAGACAGTTGATATACAAAACATATGTCTATTGAAATTTTAATCATGAAGAATAGCTGTCCTATGTGTAACCAGTTTATTATTAGAACTCCTGCACACTTACTTCGTGTAAATAAGTTACTGTTTAACGCAAGAGAGCTCAGTTCGATCAAGATTTATAGTTACTGTCGACTCTTCTACCATTTAACCCGAAAGAGTTTTTACTACTACGGAAAAATTCTTCTATAAATAGAGTACCTACTAAACTGAAAAAAAAAATTGGAAATAATTATGCATAGACACCGTCGAAACGAAATTGTTAAAGTTGCCATATTGCACGGATATCAATCAACACAGAAAGCCGAGCAAGAAAATAAATTCAATTTATTCAGAGACAGACGAGTAATCAATACAGTTAGAAGAGACATTAATAAAATAGATGGAGGACGAGAAGGAAAAGGAAGAATCGACGCTTCTGACTACAATTCTGGAGGAAATACAGAAAAGCCTAGGGGAGAAATTAATATTGAACGATTTAAAACAGAAAGTACAAGTACGATGAAATATGTTGAACTATGTAATGATATGAAAAATGACGATGTAATGGAACGTATTGAAAAAGAGATTGAAAAAATCCAAGAAGATACTCCTTTTTTCGACTATAATTCAGCTCTACAGGAAAGTGTTAAACGTTTTTAGTTTATTTTTGACAAAAAGTACTTTAGGCTTTGGACGCATTTAATAACTCGCCTAGTGATGTTAGTAATGATGATTTTGACAAATCAATTAATAACTCACTTAATGATTTTGGTCAACAAATTCTTACATAATATTTAACGAACATTTTAAAGTAAATTTTCATCTCAAACTATATACAATGAATTTTATTTTTTCTGTGTTACTTGGCTATATATTTCGATGTTTACCTCTATATTTATCTATTTCAATACATTTAAACAAAAAAAAACGCATTCATAAAAATCGTTCATTATTGATTTTAAAATGTTCATATAATATTATATTATACAAATAATATTTAATTTTGTGAAATAATGATTATAATAACAATTATAATAGAATAACCAGTTTCAAATTTATATAACCAGAGACAATTTTTATCTTACTTTTGGTGTTCAGAATGTCCTTTTGTGATACTTTTTGGTTATTGCCATTATATAAAATAAAATAGTGAATTGGCACGTTTAGGCAAGACTGTACCTATACGACCGTTCGTGGTGAGAACTGGAGCAGAAATAATTCTAGTAGCAACAGTGCCTCTAATTATGTTAAATATAGGCAATAAACAAGTATAAAAATAAATAAATTTTAAATTTAAAAAAATATTGGGGAGGGGGTGGGGTTTGCCATAATATAAAAGTGTAAATTGCCAAGTTTTAAGCGAGCACGACCGTTCTTGCTAAGAGCAGGAAGCAGAATTAATTATGGTTGTAACAGTGCCTCTATTTATACTATGCTAAGGTCACATAACAGTCAGGATCTGGGTCAGCATTAAATAAATAATTTTGGGGGAGGGGTGTGATCCAGAGTCGACAACCCTCCTACTACTGAAGTTTACCTTGTATTGTAACGAACGCGCACTGTGGTGTAAATATATATCCTTCATATGTGTTATTTTTATTCAGTAATATCAATATTTTAAATAATACCTACAAAAGGTAGCCGACAGTTATTTCAATTAAAAATTCATATATTTGGTGCTATATTTCCTATCTACAATTCCTATTGAAAATAATTGTTGGAATAAATAACTCTCGTGTAAATTTTTAATTGAAATTAATCGTAGCAACAGTTCACAGTTATCTTTTATGAAAATTTATAACTAAGCTATAGCGCCATAATATAATAATATACAATAATAGATATTATTTAAATAGTGTCGTTATGATAAAATGATTATTTAACAAGGCTGGTAAATTATCATAGTCATAAAGTAACTAACTAGTCTACAAAAAACATCTGAACAACAGTCGACTTAAGTAACAATAGTGTATAGCCGGGCTACTATCACTCTTGTTTTAATTATACGAATTACATAAAGCATTCAATATTAGAATATATTTAAAGACTATATAAATATTTTCATTTTATTTTAAATAGTTTAAAACCGTAAATAATTATTATAAATGTTTTACAAACATAATATTAATAAATTCTAACCTAAACTCGAAATGATACTAGTGTGTTGGTCACTTTTTAAAACTGACCGAATGCCAACAACATAACCAAAAATGTACATGGCCAAATACTAGAAAACATACTATTTTTAAATTCCCATGATAAGTGTTCTTTTGAAACATTTTAAATCAATTTAATATGTCATTATTATTTACCATATTTAGAAGTTAAAACAAGAATTAACTTTAATTGTAATAATAGTAATGCTTTCAAACGCATAATGTATTATTTGAAACGACGTTAATTAAATGCAAACACGTACAAACATGTTTTAATAGTTTTAAAATTGAAAAAGTATATTTTAGAGGTTAAACAAATTGGTTAAATTATTTTGGTTTCCATGAGATACAAATATACATAATAATATATAACAGACTTAAAAAGATAAATATAATTATGTATCAACTATACGTGGCTTATATATAAAAAGATACCTGGTACATAGAATGAAAGCATATAATATTATACTCAATAAATTATATAGTATTATATATGAATTGGTTTTAAATATCATATTATTATATTTTACTTACATTTCTGCTTTAGATTTCGGCATATTAATTATATAAATGAAAGACACCGCTACACACTGTTGCAGTCAATTGTTATGAATGACGCAGACAGGGCTACAAATAAACACTCTTATTTATAATAGGATTTATGGCTGGCATATCAATCATAAGGATCGTAATACACCTAAACTGTTTTTAAAACTGACAATGATTATACCGACAGATTCAATTATAAGTTCATTATAAAAACTCTCCATTGTCACAAGCGATATTAGATGTATAGGCTTTTGAAACAAAGGTTTTATTTTGAAGTAATAAGGTTCAACATACTTAATGATTTTTTTAAATATTTTGTGAACTATATAAAAAATATAACAAAAAAAGTAGGAAATTTTCAAAATGTTCAAGACTTAAAAAATACTGCATCAATTATTTACAAATAATCACAAGTTAACTATATTTTAAATTAAAAATTTTTTTTTTTCGTATTCACTGAAAATTCACCATATATTAAAAACTGAACTGAATTGAACTAAACTGAAATTTGACAATTAAACTGAATTTTATTTAGTGAACTGACCTGACCTGAACAGTTTACTTATAACAGGAAATATATAGTTAATATTTTTAACTAATTGTATCGTATAGTGTATTTTAATAGTGGAAAACATCCTGAAATATTAACAATTAAATGTTTTTGTTTTTTTTTCATTAAAGTGGGGAAAAAAATATATTTCGAGGCTATAGTATTTAATTTTTTTGTTAGTTTATTTCAGGAATTAAAATGGCTATAATTCTACAATGTTATTTATTAAGTAACACCTATTTTAAATAGCTCAGAGAAAGGGTATTGAACATCGGAGAAAAGAGTCGCATGTGAACGCTCGTGCGATAGAACTGTTAAAAATTAGACTCTTTTCTCAGATGTTCAAGACCCTTTCTCTGAGCTGTAAAAGATATAAAAAGAGTGAGATATAAAAAGTCACAAGACAAAATACTCTGGAATTCTGATTTGTCAGACAAAATGAATTGTCGTATGACAAAAATATCCGTTTTAATCATAAATGTAAATACAGAATAATATTTAATTATAAAATATTATTTAGGAGATCACAAGTAGAAAGTTTAGAGTTTAAGAAACACAAGATAAACAGTATAACTGTACATTATTTATTAAGTTTTATATTAATTATTTGATTAAATATTAATAAAATTGATTTTGTTAAACCATATTAACTTGCCTTCCTAATAAAAAAACAGATGCACTAATAGTGCAAAATAAGCAAACCCCAAGCCATTCAAGCCAAAAAAAACTTTTCCAAATGTTATCCAAAACGCCGCAAGTCAATCAAATCAGCAGAAATTGTGCTTATGTGTTTTGAGCACGCACACATCATCGTTGAGACACATAACACACAGTAACCACGGTTTAGTTTTCCTTTAATTCATGTCATTCAAATTCAGAAAAAAAAATTAATTACATGTTGTCGGGTCTTCTGTTTACATTCTATTCAAATCGATCAGAGAAAAATATTTTTTATTCACCTCTGTTGACTAAATATCTCAAACAATTTGTTTAAGAATATGTTTCAGGACGATCGAACTTGATGTGCTTTCGGCTCTGTCACACCACAAAAACACAATAAATTGAACTATTCAACTAGGCCCTTTAAGAAGAAGAGGAGAGGGGGGCTGTTTACACAGTCAATCGCTATAATTACATTCAGTCAGACATGCGGGGAGCACGTGTGGTAGCAAATGTAAAAGGAACAGTGGTATGCCTCAGTTGAGGCATATAATAATAATACACAGTGAAGATTAGTCTCCAATCATGTCCAACATCATATTGACGATGAAACCAGAACTTTTTTGAACAACCGAAAGCTATTGACAGACAACGTGATTGATAGACATTTTCTTTGAAACGTTTTTAAATTGATTATTATTAAATAAATAGATAGCAGTAGAATAAATATATTCTGACATTATTATCATTTAATATTTATAGGTGTAGAGTTCATTCAACCTGAGTTTATTGTCGTGTTATAAATTGGCGGTAAATCGAGATCAGGAAATTGAGTAAAAAAATAATCCGCACACTAGGTGTCAATGTCTGGTAAATTAGCTATATTCGTAGGCGGAATCTATAAATGGCTTTCTTTTATATACTAACGGAAACTATTTAGTAGTTAGTACCTTTATAGAAACGGGTTAATAATGCCACCTTTTGTATCAACTTTAATGTGTCTAATTCGTCGAAAATGTTACCCTTCATAATTTATTTTGACCTTACAGTCAAAATTGGTGGAAATGTTGATGGCGTCTTCTCCCTACAGTCAAGCATGATTTCAACTGGTATAAACAATCCTTAAACTTTAATAAAAGTTGTCTAAAAGGTGATCTAATTATATTCGGCATCATTTCAATTATGCAGCGCTAAAATCTCCCAGAGGTAAACAACCTCATGATTTATAAGTCCAATTTTTCCTTATGGCTAAGAAACTCTGGCCAATCGGTTTGGTAACTGGGCTAACTAACTTAAATGTCACCGCAAGACAAACATATGGGACCCCCTCCCCGCTTTCCTATCGACAGGGAACTCTTTTCTCCTTGAGCCCCGCGTTTGTTCGGTGCCAATTAACGATTAGGGGTAAAAACAAGGTCAGGCTCTTTTGACTTCGGTAATTAACATAAGACAAGTTGTGGACAATTGCGACTGCTTTTAATCAACTATATGGCAATTCAAAAACATGGACTACTACATGTTACTGCGTAATATATTTGATTGACAAGCAAATAATTATGCCGCAGTAGTGAAAATTTTGACTTTTCAATTATTTGTGTGTAAAAATGTATGTAACTGTCTTACATAAGCACACCCGAACCTGCAAATTTTCCAGATTTTGATTTGTGCTAAAGCAAATTGAAATGAGCTATCATTTGTATATTATACTGATAGTTTAAAAGATTACATTTTATAGTATTCAGGAGATTTACTTTTTTAATGGTAATTTATTATAAAAGTGCAGATTTATTAAAGCTAGAAAAATAGAGGTATACAAAATAATAATAATACTAACTGCTGTATTATACTGTATTACGCATAAAAATTAAATCCTGATTAAAAAAAATAAACTATGCAACTATGAAACTAATCAAAGTAATTAAATAAAATAGACTTTAAACAATAGTTTGGATAACGTTCTTTTGTTATTTTAATATATTTAAATCATATGATAAATTCGTAAAACATATCAAACAAAGCAAACGTGCAGTTGAATAAAGTATAACTAGCGCTCAACTCAAGCGTACATGTAATTTAACAGAGAAGACTGCAAAAGTAACACTCTATTTCAGCTTTACAAATGCTATCTTTGTTATTCAAATCCGTCTTTTATTGAAATATCGTTGATGAATTGTTAGTGGTGATTTCACCATAGAAAACGTCGAAATAAAAGTACTGCGTGTACACAGCTGGCATCCATGTCATATTATATTGTTCAGCTTTGTTAATTCAAATAAAAATGTTGGACTATATTAAAAAACACATTTAAAGCATTATCATTTGTGAAGGAAAAGGGTATGTAAAAGTGTACTAAATATGCAGAAGAATACCTTTGACAATGATTGGGATATCCCAAGCAGCTTCGAACTCAGGGCCTATGTTATTGAGCAAGGCGAGTAGCGCTGCAGGAGAAATGACAATGTCAACGTTGTTTTTTTGAGCAAGGTCAACCGCTATTGGATCTTGACTCACCACCTTTCCAAAGCGATAACAGAAAAATGTGTTAACTTTGATTTTTTGGGCATTACTAATATTTTTATCTTTCAAACATTATAAAATATAATAATTTTGATATTAACTTTTACTAATAATAATATTACTCAATAAAATATTAGTAGTATATATATAAAAACCTTATTTTTCCAAGATAGAAGCCCAGTCTCGCTGCTTGGAATATTAGGAAACTTGTTGTTTATTTTATGATAATCTGTACGAAGTGACGGGTAAGGAAGCTTGTTCAGAGCGGGAAAGATCACTAACAGCTTTGAACCCTTAGAAAAAGAGGGGAAAAAAGTTGCTTTTTGTTACAAATAATTTTTAAATAGTAAGAAATCAATAAAAAATTAGGGAAATGAAAATGATAAAAATTAACTGGATAAAGTGTCAAATAATATTTTTACTACTAAATTTTGTAAATTGATTTGTAAAATAAGCTGAGAAATATTTCGAAAAAAGAAATAACACTGAAAAAAAGTTCACAAACATTGTTCAGGTAAATTTGTTTTACTAATTTATTTTAATTAAAATAATATGAGTAATGTAATCGTCATGTAATGTTATTGTAACAATAATTATTGCTAATTACATTGTTGATTAAACGGATAGTTTCCTGATTTAAATAGTCGAAATACAATCATAATACAAACAATACACTACCTCAGATTTAAGACATTTCTCGAACTTTAACTCAGTCATGGCATCCTTCGAAAAATCATCCGCTGCAAGCAGCAGTGAAAGCTGTTGGACAGGCCGACAATAGCGCGGATAGAGGGTCGCCCGATGGGAATCCGTGGCCAGCAGGTTGGCCATGTAGTTAGCAGGCCCCTCGGACAGGCTGATGTTGGCCGAGGTCTTCGTGCTGATTACACGAGCCGCAAATTCCCGATACTCTTCCTGTTCTGTCGTCACCATTGCGTGCAGGTACTGGGCAGGTCAGGTTCGGATGTCACAATTCAAAATTGCAGACATTTACTTTAAAAATCTCAAAGTCGTCTTTCTAAGTAATAGGTTTTTTACTTAATAATTTCATTTCATCTAAAGATTTTAACACAAAAGAATTTTCTTTAATAGAAATTATAGAAATAAACCAACTCTATTTATCAAAACTAATTAAATAAATTATATTAGAAGTAGGAGCTTTTGCAGAGAAAAAGATAAATACTATATAGAATATAAATATATAGTAATTCAGTATTTATAGTATCTATTATGATAAACTTTACAACAAACTGCACGAAAAATATTTACATTTATTTCAGAACATTCAGGTTCAACACTACGAAACATAATATCTTCGATCTTTCACTTAATCTCTAATATTTTATAATTATACATTTATGTATATTTATTAAATTAATATACGAATCACATAGGATAGCAACAATATCGAGTAGTTTATAAAGTAATACATATTTATATTAATATTATGTTATACTCATTCATATTTGAATATTTAGTAAAGCTATTCATAGGATATATAATAAAATGGGCTGTTATAAAATCGGAATAAATTCTTTTAAAATAGCGGGTCAGGATCAGGTAGCACTGATAGCATTAGTCATACGGAAGAGCAATACCTTGAATTGGAGGAAAGTATTTTGATCGGATCGATCCAACTTCCTGAGCACCGTAGAGCGAATCACCTGTGATGCACTCTGACCTGTTCTCCCGCAGAACTTCATGTACAGGTCGTGATAGCTGTTTATTTGGTCCATTGTAAGACTCGAATACCGATATGTCCTAAAAATATTATGTCAAAACATTTAACACTATAATTAAAAACATACAATGTATATTGACTAAGTCAGCTAGTATGGTCACATTATGTAACTCAAATGGATATTTAAACCTGTCAACAAACGTTGATAGTATGTTTTAATATTGTAAACAATAAAAAAAAATTAAACTTACATTATATTAAAATGAATAGTTTTAAAAGACAAATTAAATGCTTACAAAAACACATTATAATAAATTAATATTAGTTTAATAAAAATATATATATATTAAATTAATAATATTAAGATAACTGTATGGTTTAATGTACCACAGAAATACCATTTTTAATATACAAGTATGTTTCTACTAATATTATTTAAATTTAACATCATAATGCATTAAACAATAAAGACTAAATATTTCATTCGAAAACAAAGTGGAATTACTATATATTTTTAATTTTAATTTTAATAAAACAAACCCATCATTCTTCTTCAGCCTTTTTTGTGAAACCACAGATCTGAAAATGTAAATTATTCAATTATAATAATTTATACAATAAATATATATTTTATACAATAAATAAATATTTCTAAGTATTTTAGACAACTCTAAACTTGATATAAATAAAGTACCATATTATTATTATCATATAAAATTTATAAATTAACGGTTTGAGAGTACTGAACATGAATACAACAGTGTAATTTTTACGTGAGGAAAATTAATTTGAATATACGGATAACTAACTTTTCTTTTGTTTCTTGTTTCTTTGCAACTTTTGATGTGTTTTCAGTTGATATTTTCATGTGAAAATTAGAATTTTTAGTCAATTCTTCCAACTTTTCATAATATCCTAGTTTTGATAATTCTCGTTTCATATCACTGATCCGTTTCTTGAATGGAATATTATAAAACGAATCCATAATAATTTCTAAAAATTAAAAAAATATATATCTATAGTAAAATTATGTATGCTAATGCACCATTACCCAAATAATAATTATATACAATTTTTAACTAAATAATATTATAAATTAATAATAGTAGTATAGGAAGAGTCGATTCTTGAGCACATATTGAAATTTGACCCCCCCCCCCCCCATTAT
>JAUZND010078534.1:0-16285 GCA_034780555.1 Coelogynopora nodosa | reverse complement strand
AGGGTTACTCTGAATTAATTTTTCAAGTAGTAATCAGGGGTTTTAGTACTACATATTTATATGGTACATATATATATATATATATATATAAATATATATATATATATAGCATATATGCTGCATCCACACAAAAATATCATATATATTCTAGACATTCAACTCAGTCTGGTAGTCCCTGTATATCCAGCATATAAATTACAATTCACGCTTTATCATCCCAGTATAAATAGATATCGGTATTCATGTTCAGATTGTTGCAAATTGCCAATAAAACTACAGCCTTTAAGAGTATATCTACCTATAACAATCTAAACTACACGCCGCAACTCGTACATAAATGTGTTACTATATGACTTAGAACAATAAAATATTTTATGATTGTGCACAATACAGTAGCTTTATCGGTTAGAAGTTAATATAAACGCTGGGAAGAAAGTAATCATATATTACTCAATCGATATGTTGGGAAGTATGGTAGTCAGTCAGAGAAAAGTATGAAATTAACAAATATATATTCATAGAGGTGGATAATGGTGTAATTAATCATTCTGTTGATGGTTACCTGTCTTGTCCACAGTCTACATAACAGTAACCTATCTGAACCGCTATCTTAGTACATTAGTTACGTGCACAGTATACAATGTGTATTGTCTGTATCATCATACAAAAAATATCATAGCAAAGTTACACAAAGTAACCATAGATTTTAAATATTTTTGAAAGTAGCCATGGTAACCGTATTTTTTTAATTAGTATTCAAAATGCATTGTAAATCTACATTATTGACATATAGCACAATGCTGAATAGTATTTTGGAACACAGTAAACGTCTTTTATATATTTAGACGTAAGATATTATTGTTATTTCTGTTCAAATTATGTTAAAAAAGTTCTGTATAATCTGTTTAAAATATATTTATATTTAATTATATTATCTTCTACCGTTAACATTGTAGCCTACTTGTATTTTTTGATAAAACAAGAAGTAGGCTATATTATGTAATTAGTAATATTTGCAACTATTATATAATTTATTGTAAAATATTTCATTTAATAAATCTTTCGAATTAGACAATTTAATGGTAATTTTACCTTATATGGAATATTGCATACATGGATTTAATTTTAAAATAATATTTAAATTTCACTACCATAGCGAATGCGTTACTTATTATGGTTCATCTGTATACAAGCTAAGTACAAGCTAAGGCAAGAGCTCAAATATTAACAAATTCGATTCGAACTTTTGTGAAATTGTTCTATTTGTCAATAATATTAGTTAATAATAATAATAATTTTCTAATATTATAACAGTAAAATACTAACGATATAACATCCAGACTAATAATATGTATAATATATATTTTATTTAATATGACGTTTCATCATATCGACGTCCTCAGATATAATAAATAATTTTTTTATATTAATATAATATTGCAATGTTACTTATAATATATAAGGATTAAATATTCTTAACATTTAAAAGTTTGAATGATATTCACAAATATGATAAGTCATCATTCACGCATTATCCTACGTTTTCAGAAAATTGTTCTGAAAAGATTACATTTTTAGAAACATTAACTATAGAATCCACGAGACTTTACTAGTGTATTGCTATTCCTTTTTCTAATATATATATATATGTAGCCTATATATATATATATAAGCATATATCGCCTCATTCTTCTTCTGTCAGACTGGATCACTGCGGCATTGCGGTGTTGACACTGGGCTCCTTCGTCCCCTGCCTCTACTACTCTTTCTACTGCCAGTTCTGGCACAAGGTTGTGTACCTCAGCTGTATCGGTACTCTTGGGGCGGTCTGTATCGCCGTGTGCCTCCTAGATCAGTTCTCGACACCCAAATATCGTCCACTGCGAGCGGGTAATACACCTTCTGTTGATTCATTTATGTTTAGAATACGATTAATTAGTGAAAAAAGAACTATCTAATACATGATTTTTAAAATGTTATATTATAAATGAGATTAAGATAACTATTCTTTTGTGCCTCTTCAATTACAAGTAGGAAACTTTACGCTTTCGAATAATTATTTAATTTCCATAATTTTTGAATATATTCTAGCAAGAAGTCGTTGTTATGAATATGATCTTTTAATTAATTATTCGTTTTAGTAACGCGGCGAACATATTATATTATTTTCTGTTTACGATTTGAAGGATAAATCTAAGTTATCGTGTGTTTTGTTTAATGAATATTTAATAAAAAGAATTTTGACTTTGTTTATTGTGTAGTTAACAAATGAATAATATTTATATAATATATTGACAAAGAAAGCTTAATCGTGTTTTCATCGAGCTAATTTAGCTATGTCCAAAGTTATTCATAAAGTGTGACTGAAATTCTTATATTTTCGAAAAGGTAAATTCCTCAAAAGCCTAGACAAGTCTGTAAAATACTGAAAAAATATAACTTGAATGCTTCGCGGAAGGGAACACGACAGATGCTTATGTCATGTTAAAAAGAATAGTAGAACAGTTTTTAAACGATCGCCGGGTTACCTCATTTATTACTGTGAATCATTCAGCAGACTAATTGTAATTTTCAATTGCATTGCAGTTTTTAATGCTCCACTCAGTATATAGTTAACATTTTTCTTTTCTTTTTGAATTAAATATAATTATTATGATTACAAAAAGGGATGAACGAACTAACCGTACACTTTACACACTACTAACAATTTACATACTACTAACAATTAACATACTACTCACAAATTATATACTACTCACAATTTACATACTACTAACAATGAACAAACTAACTGTACAATTTACGTTCTACTAACAATTTACATACTACTAAAAATTTACATACTACTAACAATTTACATACTACTAACAATTAACATACTACTCACAATTTACATACTACTAACAATGAACAAACTAACTGTGCAATTTACGTTTACTAACAATTTACATACTACTAACAATTAACATACTACCAACAATTAACATACTACTCACAAATTACATACTACTAACAATTAACATACTACTCACAAATTACATACTACTAACAATAAAACAAACTAACTGCG
This sequence comes from Coelogynopora nodosa, assembly GCA_034780555.1. Taxonomy (NCBI): domain Eukaryota; kingdom Metazoa; phylum Platyhelminthes; order Proseriata; family Coelogynoporidae; genus Coelogynopora; species Coelogynopora nodosa. The sequence continues at coordinate 13,215 of JAUZND010078534.1, read as the reverse complement.
CTTTTTTACACAGAAGGATATAACATTCTATGGATATTACATACTAATCCAGCTAGGTTAGATCATCGAACACAATATTTAATAGAAGTAACTATTCTTTCACATAGAAATCAAATTGTTATTTGTTCATCGTTAATAGTATGAATATTTTACAGTCCATTTTTTAAGAGTGATGTTCCTATCGCACGCATTAAATTCTTTGTAAGACTAATTTGTCTATCCTCGATTAAATTTAAATAACTTATTGTGATCAAGGTTGAGCGGCTAAATAAGTTATCAGAAGTCTATATTTGGAATTATTTATCAGAGATAATTGTGAAGATTTGTAGCCGTGACCAGAAAGATATTACAATTCTATTTTTGTGATTACGACCAATGAAGCGACTAGAGACGAGACACATAATGGCGAACCCTATACCGTAATCGAGATTAATATATTATTCGAATACATAACTGGGAAGCAGAAATGCACCTAACTTCACAAAATATATTTGAATTATAATATGCATTGTTTAAAAAAAAAAATTTGAACATTCTATATAATTTATTTATTTCGTATTTAATTATGGTTATACTAATTATCAAAATTGACTCAATCTATAATTAAGTTGATTACATTTTGAATATTTGATTGGTATCTATTAAATTATAATACAATTAACATTAAACTATTTATTCTAGTGAGTGAAATTACAAAAATGTGCACAATTTCATACAACTGAAATTAGTTATTTATTCCATACAAAATAATTTATTTCTTTTTCAGCTCGGATTTCGCTGGAAACCTTGTAATAAATAAGGCAGTACATAATATATGACTTAACGTGCTTCCACATTATATTTTTAACTCACTGGTTTCCATCTCGTAATTCATAAAAAGCAGGTTCATTCAAATATGTATAGTGGAAGCACTCCAGGCAATTTAGCATTCTATACATGTTTAGCGCACTAAAATAATAATGATTTAAATAAGTAAGTTAAATTAATTATAATTTGTTTCTGATCTAAAACTACTTCCAAGTGTTTTCTTGATAAATTTCACTCTCAAAATTGCGACCAGACACTGTACACCGACTGTACTCTGCCTCTCGACTCCCTCCACTCAACAGCCGTGTTCATCGCCCTCGGCCTCTCCGGGGTGTTCCCCTCGCTGCACACGGTCCTACAGGAGGGCCTCTACCGGGCGGTGCACTACTTCTCCGTCGGCTGGCTGGCACTGATGGGTCTCCTCTACATCATCGGGGCTGTCATCTACGCCCTACGGTTCCCCGAGCGATGGTTCCCGGGAAGGTTTGATATTTGGGTGAGAACTCGTGAAATTATTTCTTAGAGTTCTATTTTCCCGTACTGGTATTTTAAATGTTTTTTCTTCGTTAATTATTAATAGTTTGAGAGCGAAGAGTGTATTTTTTAAATGTAAAAAAACACATGAGCCGTAGAGGACAACTTATATGTTTTATTTACATTTCTCAAAAACTGTTGGATCGTATGACCTTACATTAGATAATAATATATTATACATACTTTTGTTGGAAATATGTTGTGAAATATCACGTATATATAAATTAAATTTATACGTAAATTGGAACATTTTCCCCTTTTCCGTTTCGTAAAATGTATATTTAAATGATTTTTTTAAAAGCTACAGTCGCATTCAAATATAGGATTATATACATCTTTTTTCTTATCGTATACATTTTCACACATGCATACAAGCTCAAGAGAATTGAAGGTGATTTAATTTTAGGATTTTTATGTTTGCTATAAAAATGTTCAAAATTATCGTACTTGAAATTATCAATATGAAAATATTACATGAAAAGATTGGCTACAAGCATGTTTTAACATAATTCTGGGAAATTTATACGTAATTAGTCAAAGTATATTGGCCCAATAAAGTACAAAAAATTGTTTAATAATTTAATAATTTAATCCTATTACATAATATTATTTTATCAAAATTTTTAGGCCTGTATTATATTATTATTATTCTGCTGGTAGCTTATGTATTTTTTTCTTTTTAAAGTTTATTATCTGCATTATCTAGGGAATGATTAATTCATATATTAATATCACATTTAAAACTTTAATATTATAACATATGTATAGTATACTGATTTTCCATACACTAAATGAATATTTAACAGTTGATGTGGTCGCCCCTAAACATTATTATCACACCTGTATTCTTTATTTGTTCAATTATCAACGATTTTATAAATAATAAAATGTATTCGTATATATTACTAGTAAGTAGTATACGATACTTAATTAAAATGTATTCTAACAAATATGTTTGTATTTTGATTTTGAACATTACCGGAATTCGCAAAATTTACTTGATACTCTCTCTTGATTTACAAAAATGTTAAAAGTAATGTATTGCTATGTTATATATTCATGCGATTTTTTTACTTTACTTTACATTATATTTTCTAAAATGTTTGCGCTGTTATTAAAATATGAACACTTAAATAGGAAATTACGCAGAATTTCACTTGTTAGTGCTTGGTCCGTGCTAAATATAAAAACACAGTGTAAATGACTTATTTTGTATAAACTTTTTAAAGTACAAAAATTATTTAAGGTATCTGTTTTGACCTTTATATCGCATGCATTATTTATCTACGTTAATTTTTAATTAATTAAATTGTGTGTTTCAGTTCCAAAGTCATCAGATCTTCCACGTGTTTGTTGTCGTCGCCGCACTGGTACATTTCCACGGGGTTTCGATAGCAGCTCAGAGAAGACCGGAGCTTGGGCCTTGTCCTTACAGTCGCGAGCCAATGGGATAGCTAGCCTTGTTTTATTCCAACTTTATAATGAGTCATCTGGTCCGATGATGGCCGAGCACGTATTTTGCAGTGGGTCACATTGGGTCGGTAGCTCTAAGTGCACAAAGTGTTTTAACATTTTTTACCACACATACTTTACACATCATGGTTATTATATAATTATTTCTGTATATATATTTATAAACATTTATTGTAATAACTCTCAAAATTAAAAGTAATTGTTCTACTGTCAATAGAATAAACAATATTACTAACGTTTGATTTATCATGCAGTTGTATAATGTGCAAATGTGACGTTGCTAACTTTTAAACCAATCGTAATTGTAAAATCAAGATACAGAAGAAACATCTCAAATGTATAATGAATTAACGATTAGTCTCAATTGTCTCTTGACATCGTTAATTTCAGTCGTGGTGTAGTAAAGGACACCTAGAACCACGTTAAATGCATTTACGCAACTGAATGCACTGTACACACTGGAACTTATATTTCACAATATTTAAAGAAACAAGTAATATTTAAAAACTTTTATTGACAATTTTTATCATTGCTGGAGCGTGATTATATCAAATGAAGATATTATATTTTCAAAATCGAACAGTTTACAGATAATTCACGTGTTTCATAATTTGAAACTATTAATCAATGAAAAATAATGTATCATAATATACATATTAATAGAGTATATATTTTAATAAGACTTGTTATGAACAACCTGTATATATGTAAATTATTAAATTTATATGTGTAATTTACATATAATTCTCCATGAAAGTAAAAATCTTAAAAATTGTAATATTGAATTATATTTGGAACATTTTTCACAAGACATGCTATGAACTTCACAGCTGATTTATACCACAATAATTACACCCCTTTAAATTTTCTGCATTGCGTTGTATAGTCCAAAACGTTCAAACTCCATACCAAGTGTAACTTCTTCTGAAGTGTTGATTGCTTTGAGCGCCTTTGCATGTGAGACATTACTAGATGCATGTGAGACATTGCTAGGTGCATGTGAGACATTACTAGATGCATGTGAGACATTACTAGGTGCATGTGAGACATTACTAGGTGCATGTGAGACATTACTAGGTGCATGTGAGACATTACTAGATGCATGTGAGACATTACTAGATGCATGTGAGACATTACTAGGTGCATGTGAGACATTACTAGGTGTATGTGAGACATTACTAGGTGCATGTGAGACAGTACTACCATAGGTGCATGTGGAGAATGATGCAGTAATTGTTGTGAGTTAACTGCATGTTTTAAAAGATTATCATAGCATTGAGTTACATAACATTCAACATGTTGCATGCATATGAAACTATATGGACAACAAACAAAGCGCCCCCTTCATGAGATGTATCAAATCGTGGGATTCATTGTGTCGACACCCGACGTTGTCCTATTATTATAGTTCGCGATAATCTCTGATTTATTAGAACCAGCATTAAACTGATTTTCATTCATGGTATTCAAGACTATGTCGTGCTGGAGAAATGTCTTTGTCCCAGTAATATAATAACAATATTATACTCTCTGATTGACTTTTGGTTACGCTGACTGACTGCTTTCTGCTCATTAACTACTTTCCAGGTCGATGGAATGGTACCTACCTAACGATTCGGTTTTACTTGAAAGAACTATACATCATTTGTCTACTATAATACTTCTACCTTAATGCAAGGAAATTTAATGTTCGCAAGTTATAGTGAAACCAACGATTAAGTGAGTTGCACACCCAGTGGTTATTATTCGAATGAGGTTTTATTGATTACTGCAACAGAACATTTGTATGTATGCATTAATTGATGAGTAGTATGTACACAATTTATGTAGCCTTGATTTATTCCATATCAAGATCGAGTTCAATGGTTTTAGAAAATGAAATAAGTATACACTTTGTATTTTATTAATTAATTATTGTTTTAGTCATTATAAATGTTCTCCGTTGTAAATAAACATACTATTTTTATTAATTGTATATTTTCAGTTTCCCTAATAAAATGCTATGTTCAGTGAATAAACATTAGCACTATCCGGCCAGGGGAGGGATAGAAATGACACACATTTTGTTTTATCATAAGACAAAAAGATTGCTTTCGATTGATCTGAAATTTTTAAACATGGGATTTCGAAAATAAATATTTTCAGAAAATTGTAGAAGAATTAGTCACTTTTGTTGGTAACAGTCACGTCATAATTTTATCGATTCCAAAAACCTTCGTCGTTGTTTTGATATATTTATGCGGTAGTTTCGCAATCCATTACGTATATTATTGTCATTTTCGTGTAATTTTGCTGAAATTAATTAAACGTTTAACATTTTTATTTGATGTCATGAATAGCTCAAAAAGTTACAAATCATATAATATTTTCATATTATTATATTATAATTCGCATAGAAAACATGTTTTAAAATCATCAAAATCCATAGTGTGTTTTAATTGTTATGATATAATTAATAATTCTATAATTATATCTGCATATCTTTTATAAATAAATAATTAGAAGAAAAAAAATATTTTCTCAAAATACTAATTTTTTGATTTATAATAATTTATCATAGTTTTAAATGTTTTATATATTAACATTGACTGTATAATGAAAACTTGATAAGACTAATGGTGCATAATTTACACAATTTTTACCTGGGTTCACAATGTTTGATACGATATCCATGCTTGCAATGAAATACTCCAAGCGCAGATAATAAACAAAATATTAAATTATTAAAAAGAACCTCTAAAACCATATTCTCATAATGAAAATATGCTTTCTGAGAATTGCATATCAGTTTAAAAGTTATTTATTTCCATGTAAATAGTACTACATTCAAAACGTTTAATATGTCTTTAAATGTTTAAATTTAAATATTAACAAGTATTTGCCATTAAATGAATGAGGGTATACTTTCATTAAATTATTTTTATTACTCCCAAATACACGAAATTAAATAATATAAATTACCTTCATCGATGGTCTATAAACAATTTATTTGTTTATATTTATATATTGTTTATTCAGCACTCAAATGTATCGCATATCCACAGTGGATACGCCCGGGTTTAAAGGGTTAAAGACCTTGACGAAGATAATTATTCTTTACTTAATTTAGTTTGAAAAATGTATATATATTACTTGCACTCTAAAAATACCTAGTTGCATTTTTAATAGTTGTTTTCTTTGTCAGTAGAAATGTATTATTATAATGAAAAAGTGAGAAATAAAAAAATTTCATGACACATTAATATTTAGCAGTATTCTAACTTAATTGTTTTTTGTATTCCCACGATAAATGTTAGCACATAGATGGTATTTTCAGATATATTTAGTTGTAGATTTTTATATTACATCATTAGGATATCGATAATATGATTATATATTTAAAATGAAGAATATTTGCCTTCCTCTAAAAAGAAATAACGGTTGTCCTTCAGAGTTCCTCAATTGGTCCTATAAAACACATTCATAAAAACATGATTAAAAATATCTTATTATTAATATAGTTTTCCAGTAGAAATGTATTTTCAAACCTTTTTTAAGTGTACTACACAGCATTTGTAAGTAGGCAACATACTTATAATATATATATATATATAGTTCAATTATATTTTCTTCATTAAAGCATATCAATATTTATGTTTTCACAAAATAATTAAAAAATCATATAGTTAAAATGTATCTTGTTTAATTGTTAGAGATTATAACCTATACACCTGTCGACGTTTTGGTAGTTTTCATTGAAGACATCAGGGTTGTTGATTTGAAATAAGAAAATGATTTGAAATACATCGTAAAAACTCTCTTATTGCAAATAAAAGAAATTGCAACAATAATTCCTTGGATGGCAATTAAGAAGTTGCTAACGACATCAATTATGTCAGATTGAAACCATAGATTCAACATGGGAATAAGCCATACGAGACCAAGAAGAAATCCTAATTTCAGAGTGACTAACAATCCAACCATGCTTCTTGAGTTTCCACCAGTTACCATCCCAGTCTGCTTCAGTGTACGGAAAAGTCCAACAATTGTCCAAATGTAAAAGACCAATGTCCAAAAGACAAGGATCATAGCCGGAATGGCCATGCCGAAGAGGAGAGAGTTTCCAGAGGAAAGCCAACAAATCTGACTATTCATGTATTTCACGGTGAATATACCCATACAACCGTTGCACAAACCGCTTGCAACACACAAAGCAACAAATATCAAAGGTGGTCCGTACGCAAGACAGCTCATTTTAATAATATTTTTAGAACTCACTGATGAACTCCCCATGCCAGAGACTGCAAATGACTGTTTCGAAGTGAATGACAAACAGACACACCATGTGAATACACACATAGCTGCAAAATGATTTAAAATGCCCCCCACACGACATCCTATATTTCCAAGTCGAGTTGGTGTGATCGCTGCAAGGCCATAAAACAGAGCAATATTTACTAAAAGCATTAATGCAAGTTGCAATGTGCAAATTCCAGGTAGAGATCGTAGTTCTTTGAAGTATGCATATGTAAAAACAGTCAGGGTAAGAGCAATCGCCGATAAGGGAATCGTAACTATGTTTATCCAGGAGTTTATTTTATTGACTAATTCTAATTGTAAATTGATTTGTATAGTTGAGTTACATTTCATCTGTAGAACATATTCTCCCACCAATTCAGCATTTGCTGTAACGGTATCATCATATATAAATGTATTTATAAACTCAGATGTATCATTGACAGTAGAGAGAACAGAATATATATTTAATTCACAGTCTTCTGGTGTGTCTTTAAAAGGCTTTATTTTGTAGGAGAAGCAAACAGTTCCTAAAAAATCTTCCTCATCCACTTCAATAGATAGTGCTAAATTTGATACATCATTAACGCAACCACTTAAATTTGAATTTATACCAATTTTGGTATCATTAATCGTCTTAATTAGAGATAAATAGTTTAAAAAATCAGCCAACCATTCTGTTTCATTTGAAGGAATAAATAATAATAAAATATTCATTAATGAAGATTCTTCATTCATTTCAGTAGCTATGACAGTATTATTTATTTCCATAATTTTCTTAGTCAGTTTAGAACAATCAGAGTCTGGGAGGATAAAATGATTAGTCAGATAAGTATTGCTTATTTTAATAGTGTTACATAATGTTTTCATGTGGATTAGTATGTTCGTATTAGAATTCTTCTTAGTAGCGGTCAAATTTATCTTGTAAAGGGATGTTTCGTTACTAAGACACTTCTTTCCTTCAAGATAAAAAGATTCATTTGATTTGCAAATCGTTTTCAAACAATATGATGTTTGACTTTTGGACAGAATATTTCCTTTATCTTCAGTGCATTTGGTATCCAATTCAAGGAATTCTTTTCGGCTCACAAACAGATCATTTTCAGGTCGTCTAAAATCTATCATAATTGAAAACGAAGGTATTTTATATGGTATACCACTATAACCTTTAAATGCGCTAATACATCTTCTACATGTCATATTTTTTTCTAATATATAACAAAATACATTTTTTGGATCTTTCCTAAAACAAGGAAGATACATACCAATACGACAAAATAACTCAAAAAGGCTATTGTCAGATTCAGATAAGACGGGATATTCTTTTTCATTTCCGTGTAACGAACATTTCTCGAAAGGAATAGAAAAAAACCTTTTTTCGGGAAACATTTGAAACAAAACAATGGAAGTAAATAGTTGTCTACATTCCTTGAAGTACAAATACATCTTTTCTTTTGTTGATTTTGTCATATCCCTTAAATCATCAAGCCATGCATCCTCGCAATAGCGAATGGATGGAAACTGGACATACCTGTCAATGTAGTTACATTGCGCGCAGTACATATTAGCATAAATCGTATAATCAGCACTCGACACGACTAGTAGTGAAGAATTAACAGATTCCTTATCGGGGTTCTCACAGTTTTCTATTATATCCGCGCTACCGTTGTAATACTCCGAGCATTGTTCCCAGACGATATAGTTATCTGACTCAATGTCACCATTTTCCGAAACCTGGGAAACCATATTCTCACAACGAACATAGGCTTTGTAGGTATATATTTCCGGCCAGGAGCCATTGAGGTAATCAAAGCAGCAGTTTCCAACGACGCCGCAATTTATGTTTCTAGAACACGTTTTTTTAATATCCATTAGACAGGTCTTCGAAACATTCATTGATAATGCTGTCACAAGATGAAAAGCTGAAATGGGAAGAATGTAAACGGCCCGAACTTATTTACAATTATATATAATCAGTCAGAATAATAATCGATCACAGTAATCGAATTTTTTTATAGATTTTTAAAAGTTAATCAATTTATGTTTTTAATCATAAATGTCATATTATTATCATAAATGGATAAATAATATAAATAAATATTTGTAATGATTTGGAGTTGTGAAATCTTCAATACAAACATTAATATACAAATGTTAAATCATATTTTCACATTTTGTGCTTTCAAAATCTTTTTTTCTTTTCTTTATTATGTAATATATTAAAACCATGTTTGTTTGTATTTCAAAATCCTCAAATGTCAAATGTCGCATACAAATATTAATCACTATTAATTGTCCGCCATATTTATAGCGAAGGGTTATGTTAAATGATTATGAGTTCCAATGAAACATTAAAATACAAATTTTGAATATTCTCTGTATTTTTTTAATTTCATTGATAAACGATCGTTCTAATTAAATAATATAAAATATAGATGTTTTCAGTGGTAATTAATATTCCAGAGGGCTTTATCATTAAGTTAATTCATTACTTTAATGGTTTACATTATCTATATAGAAGGCTATAGAATATGAAATTGTTTTTTAATCTACATCTTTTATTAGTTATATTGTTGCAAAAAGTCATTTAAGTATAAATTTAAGTTCATTGGCAATAGTATTGGTAATAGAAATGGTAACAGCAATGGTAATAGAATAAAAAACAAAGTTCGCTTTAAAAATCTTTTTTTAGGTAATAATTAATTATATAAAACTTATATTTCTGAAGTCTTTATCCCTGTATATACCTAGTACGAAACGAAAAGTTATTTTCACAATGAAATTAAAAGAATTATAATGAAATAGAACTTTCGATTTCGTAACACATACCTCGATAAAAAATTCTGAAATATCGGTACTACATCACTTTTTATTACCCAAATAAAGCTTTTTAAAACAAACTGAATTTTTACAAAAATAATATTAACTTCCCATTAACAAGTATATTAATTATTTGGAAGCATACAATACAGTATAATAATATATTAACTTACATTCGTAAGGATCAAAAATAAAATGTCTTCTTGGGTCTGTAGTGGCATTATAACACAATGCGACGTTTGATAGTTGACCTAAAATAAAATTTTTATAATAAAATGATACAATACAATTATACTCAATAATATATGCTTAAGATGTCCTAACTATGTCGCTGTATGGTTGTAAAATTATTTCATTTCGAATATATTTAGAGAATTAAATGTATGTATTTATTCATTAAAATATAATAGATTTTTAATATAAATTGTTTACATATTGACATGTTATGTTCTTTTTATTATGCGTATTTTTTCGTATCAATTTTAAAAATTTGTTTGATATTTTTTAAAGATAAGTATTCACAAATATTAATAGCAACGCCTTAATATATAATCGACATTTAAAATATTTTAATTGCAAAATTTTCATTCGAATTATTTTGCTTAATGATAAAAGCATACATCACCGTTATTTAATTAATTAACTAAATGTTATGATTCGTATATATCCTAACAATAGAAAGAGTAATTAATTTATGTTGTAATCTGACCAATAAATTACAGAAAACGGAATTATGAAAATTGAAGAAAATAAAAGATTTTGAAAAATATAGTTCCTATTTTTTTTAAATCTACCATTTAATTTCAGAATTGGAATTATAAAAATGAAAAAATAAATGTAATAAAACACAACATGTATATAAACTAATTATAGTATACTTGGTGGTGTACAAAAAAGAATATACACCACATATCAATTTAACATAAAAACATATTTAACAGTAATACAGTTTTACGAATAACAAACATTTACTTGATGTAGAGAATTATAACAATATATGTTTGAAACAATTTAAATAATTTCAAATGAAACTAGTTACGTACTAGTGCGATGTTCTTCGCAAATCGATGTTTTTTGTACTTACGCAATCCATAAAGGTTCTATGGGAAGGGGTCTGTCTAAAAGACACTTCTCCTTTAGTAATCTATCTGTTCGATAGCTGAATAATAAGATGGAATTAATAGGAGTTATCAATTTTTTCTTAACTTTAACAAATTATATTAATTCCTGCGGCTATAATGATGCCATTGCTGAACCTTGTCTATGACAAAAACACATTAAAATATATATATATTTTGATAAAATTTTATTGATTTCATAAAAATTTTGTTCTAAAATTCTATATTCTGGATTGTATTCTGGAGTTATTTATTATATTTTCAAAATTAGAACGTCATTAAAGTTAAAAATATTAAAACAATTTGTTTAGCTATTTAAATAGAAATTTTTCTATAATTTGTTATTTACTATTATCCAAATTAATTCACATAAAGTAACTTTTAGTTATATGTATATAATTTTTTTAAATATTTAAGATTCAAAAGGATATATCGCCAAAACATGTTATAGGTAACATTTGATTACGTCATAGTCGTTGGGTAAAAATTGTTATTGAATTAACATAGTAAAAGTTTCTACAATATTTCTAGTGATTTTATAAATACTTTTATAAGGAATTTAAAACTTACCATTTATAATTAAACTCTTCACACTCAGATTTCACGAAATAAAATAAATATTTAAAGTAAACAAAGAAAATTCAAGCAAAGGGGTGACTACTTCTATAATTACATCAAAAAGATTAATACTTTTACCTGACACGTATTATATATGTAGATATCAGTAGGCCTATTTAAAGTAGGGCCGATTCCGTATACCGATACACTTACCAAAAAATTGAACAGTCCAGAATAATACGATGTTTGATATATTTGACATATTCAGTGTATATATTATGTATGAATATCAGAGCTCGACTTAGGAAAAGAATAATTTTCAAAGTAGAAACTTCACACTTATATATATATACATAGTTGATAAATACATTTATAAAATGATAAATATTTTTATCATTGATTGCTTTTCTTCAAACGTGTTTTGCTAAAATATTTTTTGTAGCAAACTATAGACACAGATTTGTTGCGCTCAATTGCGTTATGAAATATTGCCGTAGTTTTAAAAAAACATGAAAGCGATTAAAGCGAGAGTTCTCAAAGACATACAATAGTAATCCAATATAAAAATATCTTTTCGTTAGAAATTGTTTTTTCATCTAATCATCTTTGAGGGTGTTATCAAAATAGTTTTTATGTGTGTTCGAGTATTCATGAAACCTGTTATGAACAAACCCCTAAAAAGAAAATATATTATATTCATACTGTAACAATTGACATGCAATCCAATTTTAAATTCGCGCATGTGTTCATTTAATTAATTATGTTCCACATTACTGAGTATATTTATATATATATATATAAGCATGTAAATACGTAATAAATGCAATCTCAATAAATTCATTCAACTAAATTAATTATTGAATTATATTTGTATATAGTAACTGCGACATCATACTTTCTATGTATTTTATATTTCATTTATATATCAACAATTTATATAATAAAGTTACCTGCTTTTTACAAAAACCGCTATAGTATAGTTGCGAATATCATAAGAAAAAGATGAACGCTGTACTAACTGTAATAAACTAGTAAGAAATAAAATTTTGCACCGACATATAACGCAGTAAAAAAAACTTTAACACTACAAAATACATATTAGATTTCCTGGTTGGAAATGATCGTACTAACTGTATATTATTTGCATATTATATGTATACCAACATAAACTTAATATAGTACGATTACTAAATCAAATCCTGCTAATATGTTTTTGAGCAAAAGTAATAGATATAAAAGTGTGGTTACAGCAGGAAATTATAATCTTAAGGCATATGACCACTAAGCGCGACGCGACGCGACAAAATGGGACAGAGCGCCGCGAGGCGAAAAATTAATTTCAGTTCTCACTAAGTGCGGTGTGGACGCGACGCGACGAAATTATAAAATTGAAAAAATCTTTAAAACATGCAACGCAACGATTTTACCCTTGATTTTACTCCCATGAGTTTATCCTCAATAGCTTGTCTCTATATGTGCTGGTCCGGATGTTGTACTCTGGTTAATTTTTTACTATTAAAATTAAAACTATATCAGTAGTATAGGAAGGGTGGATTCGACCGCAGTTTTAAATAGATTTATGATTCATGGCTAAAAATAGATCATGACACATCCCCCCCTCCTCCCCTCC